>CAMZMU010000056.1:54738692-54800770 GCA_947311845.1 Poa pratensis
GGCTTACGTTTCCTACATTTTTAGCTTCTGGTTCAGATTGTGATTCACGCTTTCTGTGTGGCGTTCTGAAACTGAAGATAGAACATTACATCGATTTTTTGGTGTAATTGCTTGCCGTAGGCTTGTTCGGTTTGCTTAAATTTGAGGCGGATTGGACAGGGAATGGGGTGGATTAAATCCCTAACAATCGAATCCCTCGTCAATCCACCCCAATCCACTTGGGTAGTGGATTAACCGAACAAGCCCGTACTGCGATCTTATTTGGTAAAAACCATCATGCTTTAGGTTTTTGAACGGGGAATTTTCGGAATGGTTCGTAATACTTCTGTAAACTGGAATCTCCCCTATGCATTCTGTATATCAAATTGTACTGCTGTATTTGCGTTTGGTTTCGATCAATGCCAACGCGATATCCTGGAGTAGCAACTCTGCCCTTCTAAATTATGGTAGGATTTTTACTTTTTTTTTCTTCTTATTTTCCTCCCCGCACTACATACGATGGTTGATATAGGTTGCATTAATTATTTAATACAGTTCAAACAGAACTCCCCAAGTGGCAAGATATTTCCCATTGCATTTTGTGGCCTCAACCAAATGAATGTGTTATTTCAGATTGTAATAAACTATTTTTTTCACTCTTCTTGCAGACTGTGTTGGTATTTTTTTAACAGATGGCATTGTCTCACTGAAATTTACAATGCACTGTCAAAAATTAGTGTACAATGGCATACCGTCTACTGTCACGTCAAAATCTAAGGAAGTTGTCCGCTTCCTCGCTCACTCCAAATCTCCCAAAAGGCAATACTTTCACCTTCCCTTCCAGCTCTCAGGTTGGTTGATTATTGTCTCTGTGAATCTTCAGTTCTAGACATACATGTATATGAGGAGAAATACAACATGGCCAGGACTTATGTAATTGCTTGAACATGCAATGAAAGAATTTATCGATTGCAGCATATTTGTTGAATCATTGTGTAGCCAAATCACACTGATTCTGTAAGTTTGAATGCCTTTACCTACAATAAACCTGTTTTGTTGAGTTCTGTAACATATATATCACTAATGAGTAAGGTTCCCTACTCGGTCACTCAGATTATTATTGTATGAGCTGTCTAGCAAGGACATAGGACATAGCGTATTTGTATTGAGTATCCTATTTCATCCATGACATGTTGAATTTAGTTTTTCTCATATCTTTCCTTTCTACTTATTGCAGAACTGATGTTGTTTCCCCTGGCAAATGCTTGAGCCCTTTTTTTCCATTTGTGAATTCATGGGGCGTTAGATGTTCTAGCTATGAGTCAGTGAATCTTGTTTTGTCTGAAGATGGGAAACCCAAGTTTGAGATTGAAGAGGTGGAACCCTCCAAGAAGGGGCGGTTTCAGACAAAGAAGCGTTTGAAGCTTCAGAGGAAGCGGGAAAAGCAGAAGAGGAAGGAGGCCAATAAAAATGATCCACGGCGTATCAGACCCAAGGGAAAAAGATAAAGCAGAAATTCCCTACAGCTGAAGCTCGGCTCAAATACAAGATTGAGAAGGTATGAACAAGTTAGCCTTGTTTTCTTTGCCTATGTGGTTTGTTTGGTTACTTCTTTTTTTCGAGAAAACGCAAAAGCCTTGCGTTTTTTCATTGAATAGAAAGGAGTTTTTGGTTACAACCTCCTAGGAGGGAAGCATTTTAATGCATTGTGCAGTTTCCTTCAAAAAGAGGTCGTTTCCTTGCTTGTTATAAATATAACTTGCTAATTGCTACTCACTATTTGAATAATACAAACTTCATCCTATGAGAATTCTGCTTTCCTAGTGTCACTTTATTGGTAGCTGTTTTTATCATAACAGAGTTGGTTCATATTATACCGTGATAGTTCATTTAATATTGTTTGTAATGACACCTTCTCTTCTGAGGATTGGCCATCACCTATGATTGGCCAATTAAAAATCATATTTAGCTTTGATTGAATGGAACTCTAATTACCATAAAATGGAACACTTAAGTGGTTGACATTAATGTGCTTAACTTCTCATTTTGTTTCACAGAAGAAGATTAATTAATATGCATTGTTTTTCTTCCAGGCGAAATTAAAAGAAGCTATGTTGATTGAGAAGCTAAAGAGGTATGAGGTTGCGAAAGCTCAAGGCCCTGTGGATAAACCAGATGATCTCAACGGCGAGGAAAGATTTATTTGAAGAAAGTGTCACAGAAAAAGTCAAATTATGTCCCAATTGGAAGGAGGGGAGTTTTTGGGGGTGTAATCCTGAACATGCATTTGCACTGGAAGAAACATGAGACTGTGAAGGTCATCTGTAAGCCCTGCAAACCAGGCCAAATCCAGGAGTATGCAAGTGAGATAGCTCGACTGAGTGGTGGTGTTCCTATTAATGTTGTTGGAAATGACACCATAGTCTTCTACCGAGGAAAAGACTATGTTCAGCCAGATGTAATGTCACCAGTTGATACACTATCAAAGAAAAAGGTAGGTGTAGGATATGTTGTTATTTATTATGTTTCCATTGATTGTCTCAAGTTGATGCTTGCTAATGGTTAGTACTAAGTAGCAAGTAGAAATAGTACTCCAGAAAATTATCCCTTGTGCTATGTTGTTAACTTTCTGCTTTCTGTCCGTGGATTGCAATGATTTGCTTATAATCATGTACATGCGTAGCTTTCAAGAATTTATGTTAGCAACAATAGAAGACTAAGAAAAAAAATCAACTAGTTGCTATAATATATCTTAATACACAACAAAAAACAAATATATTGTAAACTGGAAGATTATTAACGCTATAAACTTTAACATGGCTTAGCAATTAATATCCATTCAAAATTTATGTCAGCACCATACTAGCATTTGTTCCCAGTTCATACATCCAAAAAGGACAGCTCAAATTTAGTGATAGTATTAGTTGTGATCATTAGCCAGTGACCCTATCTGTCTATACATATTGTCAAATGCCAACTGATATCTGTTTGTGTTATCATCAGGCACTTGAAAAATCAAAATATGAGCAATCGCTGGAGACAGTTCGGCGTTTCATTGCAGTATCTGAGAAGGAGCTCGAACTGTACTATAGGCATGTTGCACTTTATGGAAAGCCACAACCCCAAAATGCTGATCTGGTTCATGGTGATGGTAGGGAAGCTTCTCCACTAGAAATGGATGAGTTAAACCATCATGGAAAGGACCAAGGACCACATGTGGCTACTAATGATTTCTCTGATACTGACATCATGGATACATCCGAGTCTGATGAAGAATATGATTCTAAAGTGAATCCAATGCTATGGACCGTTCTGAAGACACTGTTTTACCTGATCATAGGGTGTTCTAGGTGAGCAAGGTCCAGTTACCTCTCGTGGCACTCGTCAGAACATTGGAAGTGCTTCAGACTGAGCCATCACACTATGACATGGATATCGCTCTTCATTTCAGATAAACCTCACAGTTCTTTAGACGATGTTAATGTGCTCAATCACTATGGGTGCTAGTGGAGGTGACGGCATGGAGGCCCCTAAGCTGCTGTCCTGCCCCGCCAACCAAGCCCACTAAATGCCGCTACTACCCTCATTTGCTCAAGCTGCTTTGTCCAGCGGGCGTCACGATGGAACCCTCGATGGCAGCGCAGCCAGCTCCACCACCTTCGTCCACCTAGAAGCTACAGCCAGCAGCAGCATCACCACCTATGTCGCTTAGTTTCCTCTGCAATGCTTCAAATTCCTGCTGGGTGGCACAAACAAAGTACCAACTGCGCCAACTGCCATCAGTGAAGTAGGCAACAGAGCTTTGATTTTGACCTCTTTTTTCTAGGTTCTATAGACTTCTTGTTGTTGCTGCTGCATGCTAACACTGAAACGATATTACCCTTCATCGGATCCAAAGATCAATCTAAATCTAGTGCAACGGTGGCCTGTTAGTGCGCTTAACTTTTTACTGCTGGCAACCTCCCAGGAAGATTCTAAATGAAAATTAAGTAGTGCGGCACAACCTCCGAGGTTGTCTTTGCAGCTCTGTGCAATGGTGGTCTGTTCATGCAGTTAACCTGTGTCATTCTTAGCCTCTGAATTTGCGGTACTTGCATTCTAGTATCAGCGAATTCAAGCAGATAACAAAGATCAAGAGGCTTTGATCTGAAGCATCATTTGCTAGCGATACTATCTGAAGCTTTTGTGTATTCTTGTATGCACTGGAATTGTGCCAAATGTAGTGACAGTTTTGGAATATGTTTCCAGAAGTGCCCTTGCCCTCATGGACAAAAGGGAAAGCTTGTGGGGCCTAGAGGAACACAGCTGTCAAAGGGCTAAAGTGTACAATACCAGAGCGGCCTGCTCCCTGATGTATTATACTAAGCAGCTGAAGAAAGGTTGCCCTCGCTTTTTGCCAGTTCATCATCGTCTAATCCACTAGGATTATTATTTCTGGTCAAAGCCAAAGTTTCGTTGCGACTGTCATCACGAGACACAGCTGAAGCTCAAGAATTTTCCTTTGTTTCCACTGGGATTATTGTTATTTTTGGCTGAGAGGCGTAGGTGGTTACTTAATTTTGCCAACTCATTACTGGTTTTAACTTCATCTCGTACGGTACTTTCGGATAAAGCCAAGAGCCTATAACACATCTGAATCAATTGACTTTTGGGGAGAAAGAATGTTATAATTTGTGACTTTTGGGGGAGAAAGAATGTTATAATTTGTGTTGGTTCTCTTTTCACGCAAGGCTTCTTGAATACTTTTCTGTTCGGGAGAGGACCTCAAATATTCTGTTCTACTTGAAAAGCCATTGTTGACGAAGAGTTAGGTGAGATCAAAGTTGAAGCCTACATGTGAAATAAAAAGAGTTAAGCCTACAATTCACATGTTCGTACTATGCATTGACCATACATGGCCTGTACTGATGTACATGCACACACATCTTAGGTGCATACATATTTTACTACTGTTATTATAAAAAACCAGAGTGGTGATCTCGCCCATTTCAAAAAATTAAAAAACATTTAAAAGTTTCAAAAAAATCTGAAAAAAAGTCTTGCATGTTCTCAATGATATATCCTACAAACATGCAAAATCTCAATGCAAAATACTTTACGATTTGAGCTACACAAAATTGACAAATGTGCAGATCTTAGTATAGTGAACAATATGTACTTTCAAATTTTCAACTTTTGTCATTTTTGTGTTGGTCAAAATGTATGGTATTTTGCACGTTTTATAGGACATACTCCCTCCATCCCAAAATATAAGGCGCCCTTTAATTTCGCTGGTCAACGACGTCTAACTTTGACCATAATTTGTACTTATAATATGACTATAAAATTATTATAAAAATATATGAAATGAAAGAATTGTTCAAGACGAATCCAACAATGCCATTTATACATTCTAGATCCACATAATTTATTATATATTAACGGTCAAAGTTGAACACCGAAGACCAGCACAAAAATAGCGTGCCTTATATTTTGAAACGGAGGGAGTATATGATTGAGAACATGCATGATTTGTTTCAGATTTTTTTGAAACTTTTATATGTATTTTTTTATTTTTTGAAATGGGTGAGATCACTGAAACTCGGGAGTATAAATGACTTTCTGTAAAAAACTATACATATTTTTTATGTAGCATAATTTATCTAATCCGCCATATGTAGGTCAGAAGTTATTTGCCAAATAGAAACGAAAGTCAGCATATAAATAAATAAAGCCAAGCAAAATAACAAAAAGTACAGCTAAGATGAATGTGTTCGTCCACTACTTCGCAAAGAGTCAACCGCAAAAGTACAAAATAGGTACGTATATATGATAAGTAATCAGCGTAGGCAGCGACAATAATTAAACCTAGCGATGGACACACTAATTAAAAGTCAAAGTTGTTAGTGTGGGTAGCTGTCAACTAAAAGAAGAGGTTCATGTGTTGCTCTCCCACTCAGCAATATTTTCCAGCTTTTTTCTTCTTTCATAATTAAGATCGATTGACAATTCTCTTCTTCTTTTAATGGCCTTTTTTAATTGATGAGCTAGTGTGCGTTGATATATGTCTTTCGATTCATGGTGTCATTTTCATAGATGGATGCGATCATTTTGGGGTTCTCATCATCATACCTAAAGTATTCATTAGGGCTAACAGCTTAAGTGTTCATGTCATTAAATTTCCCTAATTGCATATTTATTTTTTTGCAAAAATCTACATCTTGACAACTGAGAATTCAATCACATTCAGCTCTTCACTTCCCTTATTAATGTTCTTGGTGTGCAACTGGCCAACACATCACAATTAATATTCGTACGGAAGAAGTAAGCATAATTATTGCAATCTTCAACACTTGGTTCACGAGCACCAATAGTTTTGGGGATGACAACAAGTTTTTACAAAATGATTCAAAGTTTCTTGGATTGGCCAAATAAAAGCAGTACCGTCACTAAATTTGGTACAAAAGGGTTGATTTTTTTGGTCTATGCCTTCATTAAAACATCATATACTCCCTCCGGCATGGTTACAGTTACCGTTTTTAAAAAGGATAGGGTCGAACGTTGGAATTTTTATTACTTTTACAATACTTAAAACCAAAAGTTTGAATTGGTCTCGAGAGGTACTTTAACAATATACATTTTGGATTTCATGAAGGGAGTGTCTAAATCATAGTCTGACTTTTAGTTAATTAAGTCTTGTTCAATTTTACAAGTTTGTTCATACATCTCAAACCGAATGTTCATAGTGGTGTAATGATTTCACATGGCGAAAAAATATTTACAATTTGTTTTTCAAGTTAAAAAAAAAATGAAATTTTCGTAGGATCGACGGCTCTGGGCATCGACCGAGACTTACCAAATTCTCAGTTGACTTGACCGAAGATTAGCAAACCCGTTTCATAAAACATAATGTAACACAAAATGAATGGTCATAGCTTGTATATTATGAAGACCGTATTGGCTTACAATTCTCTTCCTCTTCTTATAGACATTTTTCTATTGATGAGCTCGATGTGCGTTGGTATATATCTTTAGATTCATGGATGTATGTGATCATTTTGGGGTTCTCGTCGGACCTAAACTACTCATTAGGGCTAACAGGTTAAGTGTGCATGTCATTAATTTTCCACGATTACATATAATTAATTTTTGAAAAATTCTACATCGTGGCAACTGTGAGAATTCCATCACATTCAGCTCTCCACTTCCCTGATTAATGTTCTTGGCGTGCAACTTGACAAAAATTAATATTCATACAGAAGCGTAATTATTGCAATCTTCAAAACGTAGTTCATGAGGACCAATAGTTTCATTATGTGCAATTAGACCGTTATTGGTTATACAAAATTCTACATAATAATTCAAAACAACTTGGATTGGTCAAATAAAAACAGCACCTTCACTAAATTAGGTACAAAACGGCTGATTGTTGGGGACTCTGACTTCATCCAACATCATATACTCCCTCGTGCACTATTAAACCTTGGATAGGGTCAAACCTTGGATTTTTTTACTACTTTATCAATACTTATAAAAAACACAAGTTTCAATTTGTCTCTCTATATATGTACTTAAACGATATACATTTTTGATTTCATATACATGTGGACTGCATTTGTGACGGTGCTCCTTGAGTACCGAGTCACGAATTTAGGGGTGAAAGCGCAGTGTCTGGCATTCATTGGTTGTACCTGGCAATGGTCTTACTAAAGACATTGTTTTGTGAACTCGGACTTTATTCAGGGTGAAAACTCAAGATCTTAGATCGGGCGATGACAACGCTTGTGCTTTGTTTCCTTCTTGGAGGCGACGTTTTTGGAGAATCTCTTCTGCGGTCCGAGTGTTGTCTTCAGTGGTGGTTAGAGTGTTGCTGTTGCGTGTGTTTCATCACCGCGGTGGGGTCTTGTTTTCTATTTCTCTTTTTTTTTCTTAGCTCTTGTTGGTCCGGAGGCTGGGTGTAATTGGTATATTCGTGATATTAATATATCCCCTTTATCAAAAAAATAAAATAATAAATGGAGCGTCTATATCTTAGTCGATTGGTAGTTACGTGCGATGGATCTGGAGCCAGTCGGTGTTGAAGATGGAGAGGATGAATCGAAGCAGCTCGACGACGTCGGCGGTCCAAGGTGCGGCTCTACGGAGCCGGTTGTTCGACGACTTCCCACCTGCTGGGGATCTGCTTCCGAATCAAGGTCTTCAGAGGAGCAGTTGCAGTGCGGCGCGCCATCGACTCGTCTTGGTCGTCGCCGGCGGACTCGGGGTTCAGCTGGCCTTATCTGTAATTTTCTCTTTGTTGCTGGACCTATCTGTAAGATGGTTGCTTTGATGTAATCCTCTTTCTCTTGCAAAAAAAAAAAGAACTCTCGATTGATTCTACAATTTTGTTCATACATGTCAAAACTAATGTCCACATTGGTGTAATGATTTGTCCACATAATGGAAAAAAACATGTACTACTTATTTTTCGTGGATCTTCACATTGGATGGACGGTTCTCAACATCGACCGAGGCTTATCAAATCCACAGTTGACTTGACTGAGGATTAGCAAACCCGTTTCATAAAACATACTCCGTATTATAACACAAAATGAATGGTCAAATCCAGTATATTTTGAAGACCGTATTGGTTTCCAAAACGACAGCGTAAGATTATTTAGAATGGCTGGAATATATGGTAGAATATTTACTCCAACATGCAAGGTAAGGGTCCTACTCAGGCCTAGCTAGTCGATTTCTTGCCCTTTACCTGCTAGCTTTCGCTTTCTTTCTTTCTCCTCGATCTCTTTCCTTCTCTTCTCCCCTCTCTTTCCTTCCTATCCCCTCGACCGATCTCTTTCTAATTCTCTCTGTAGAGCTAATGCGCAGGTTATGTCAAGGCTAGCTACCTAGGGTTGGTTGCTTTCCTTTCCTCCGATCCCTTGCACATCAAGCCTCGATCGAACCACACCTGCGCACCCTTACTTAACCTCTCCCAAACAACACACGCCGTCAGGATTCGTTATATAGCTTCTGTTTCTCTCGGTTAGTGGATCCATCCTCTCTAGAGACAGATCAAGCTAGCGAGACCAAGTCCGTCCGGACGAAGAAGAAGAAGCAGACGCCTACTGATCATGTCGGCGCAGGCGGCGAAGCCGGCGACGGGCGACACGACGCTGACGAAGGTGTTTGTGGGAGGCCTGGCGTGGGAGACGCACAAGGAGGGCGTGCGCGGCTACTTCGAGCGCTTCGGCGAAATCCTCGAGGCCGTCGTCATCTCCGACAAGAGCACAGGCAGATCCAAGGGCTACGGATTCGTGAGTTTTCATGTCTCTACCCAACTCGTTCTTCAGCAGAAATTGTTTTGCTTAATCTCCCGCTGATTGGTACCTATAGGTCACGTTCCGTGAGGCGGAAGCAGCCATGAGAGCGTGCCTGGAGCCGTACCCGGTGATCGACGGCCGGACGGCCAACTGCAACCTCGCCTACCTCGGAGCCCACAGGACCAAGGCGCAATTCTCGCCGTATCAGCAGCCACATTTTCCTGGTAAGTAACTAACTAATCAACAGTTTTAATTAACTTATTAGCGCACAGGATTATAATTGGTTAAGCACGGTGCATATCTTAGTTTGACTGATAGTCGCTGACCATGTCCATGAGCAAGAAGCTAGTTGTGCGTACGTGCGTGCTACGCATATACGTCTCTCATATACAAGTAATTGCTGTTTGCAAATTAATTAAAATCTGTCAATTGGTTTTTAATAAAGCATGTCGAATTGTAGAGGATCGACCGATCAGGTGATGCAGCGTTCACGCCTTGGTATGGATTTTTGAGCTAAGCTTAAGTGTTAAGGCCTTGCATCATTTTATGCTAATGCCAGCTGCTTGCTAGCAAACTATACTAGCGCACATACTTTTCCTAGTACTAATTAAGCTGCGTACATGCATGATGGTCATCGATTGTTCTTGTTTGATGTTTGCTTTTCTCGGTTGAGATTGCACCTTTACAAATTGTGATTGTTTTGTCTTGAATCAATCCAGAACAAAATCTGATTTGATTCCCACGTCACACTGAGTCGGGACAATCTGCAAAGAGATGCTAATTCTCGATGGTTATTAACTTAATACTTAACTTTTCACCATTAAAATATTTAAAACTACTCACATTGCCAATTTGAATAATGTTATGATCTACTACGAAATCGACTTGCATAATATATTTTTTTAACTAAAATTACCTATGCAGTGTAAAAAACACATCCGTAGGTATCAATGGAAAGAGTAGTAGTAACTAATGATGATGCTACATCATACATATGTAAAGACAGCTAAACTAATAAGCACGATGGCATGAATCAAAACCATGCAAATTGAACTTGCTGTTAGTATATATGCATGTGCATGCATCCATCCGACAGATTTTAACCGGAGATGATAAAGTTAGCTCGCGTGCATGTATGGCCTCCAGCTTTGCAAAGCTGTAAAAAGCAAGCACGGTTCGTTATTCTTGGGAGCTGCTCCTTCCAATGTACTAAAGTTTAGTGCGGCTGTCCTGAATCGATACTTTTCTCTCTCTTCATAAGTTGTTACTTGTACCCAAGCTGCTTGTAGCATCCTCTGAGCTATAACCAGACTCTGTCGATTTATGTATGTCAGCACAGTTTGACTATCCTAAGTTAATTAGACCAATCATTCGCCTGGCAATATGTAGGTTATATACATAATAACTGATATAGTAGGATAACTGTTCAAAAAAAGATATTGTAGGATAATTTTTTCTTTGCCCATTTTTATTTTTCAACTAAGAACAAAACCACTTCATATTTTATTTTGAAGCAAAAGTCGTTTTGTAAGCAAGAAAAAAAATGTCATATGAAAAACAACAAATCAAGTAAGCAACTTTGTTATTCTACTTAACCGTAAATGTCACATGGAATCTAGTAAGAGAACATTCTTTATCATGTATACCTTCAAAATTCAATAAACATGATATGCAATAGATAAAAGAAGATCCATTGCACGTCGACTCCAATTAATTCCAGTTAATGCCGATCCGTGCAAGTACATAACCAACTTTTCTTTGCTGCTTGATTACTAACTTGTCCATGTACGTTCCTTGTGCATATGCAGCAGTAGGCCATGTCCATGGTGGAAGCAACATGAACACGATGGCAATGAAAGCCGCTGCCATTGCTGCTGGTGCTGGTGGTGCCAGCTTCGCGGATCATGACATCCAGCAAGGGATCCCTGCTTACAACATGTACGGTTGAGTCTCTCTCTCAAGACCTTTCTCTCTCTGTGCTGGCGCCGGCCGGAGCCCGGAGTGCATGCTTGCTTGCTGGGGCAGCTCGAGCTAGCTGTAAAGAGGACGGTTTCTGTTAAAGGTGCCTCCTGTGGTGGATCGTTAATGGTTGGAGGTTGGGAGCCAAGAGGCAGACTGCACCGTCCATCCATCCATGGTCCATGCATGTGCTTCTCCCTCCAGCTTCCATGTGCCCACAGCTCATACACCTGCATATACTACTCGCACGCATTCTCTCTCTCTCCCCACAAAAAAGTTCGTTGCATATAATTCTAACTTAATCAACGGAACAATATATTTCAGTGTACGACGTCCTAAGAAATGTACACATGAAAAATGGATCAATAGGATAGTAAAAGAAAAGGCTAATTTTTGACTGAACGTTTTTCTCTTGGCGAAATCTTGCAGGTATCCTCCCTATTTCCCGGACTACAGCTATCAGCCCATGGTACGAAAAATTCTATGCCTTACTCTTTTGATTTGAAATCAAAAGTTTGTTTGTTCTAAGTATTTGGCGCCATCAGTAATCATATGAAAGTGTTTCTCGCGACAATTTCTTGCCAGGCCTACTATCAGGCGTACGGCGGGCTGGCCGGAGCAACACAGTACCAGGTCTACAATGGCAATGGAGGCACCGCTGCCACAGTTCCGGTGGGGGATAACAATGGCTGATCCTACCGGCTTCTACAACCCCTACTACCAGTACAGCCCAGTGAGCCCCACAACCGCGTACGGCATGATGCAGTACCCTCAGATGTACCAATATGCAGCGGCCGGTGCCCCACCAGAGAGCAGCCCGACGGCGGTGTCCGGCCTCCACCAGTTCGTTGGCGCCGTTGCATTTGAGCCTAGTACTGCGGGGCAAGCGACAGGTGAGATTTTCTCTTAGTTAGATTCTTGTTTATTGTATAGTAAAATTCTAGATAAAGCCCATGACATAGAGAAACATCTAAAATGCTAAAAAGTTTAAAAATTCCATTCACAATTTTTATTTTGTTCAATTATGCATTGAGTAGTACCATGCTGGTAGTATTCACAAATTTTATTATTATTTATTCAATTATGCATCGAGTTTTATGCCAAATCTTGTAAAAAAACTCAGCTTCTTGAAGTCTCTTTTATTATTGCTAAATTAAGAGCTTAGTGCACTACTTCCTTTGTCCTCAAACAGGTGGCATATAAATTGAGTCAAAATGCTACTGCTTTATAAGTTTGACCTATTATATATATAAAAATATATAGATTTACAATACCACTTAATATTAATATTAATAGATTCACCATAATATATTTATTCAGTAACGCTGTTATTGATATTTCTTTATATATTTGGTCAAAGTTGTAAAGAATTGTCCTTTTGGACCTATTTGGTGACAGAGGGAGTAGTACGCATATATTCTCAGTAATCATGTCTTTTCTTACTGACTAAGTGATATAAAAAACAATCTTAGGATTTTACATAGTTTGTCCTTTCTAACTATTGAACGAACTTTAATATTATAATACTCAAATTTCTATTTTTAAGGATTTTTTCATTGACAATTCTTCATTGTATAAAACCACTATCACGTAATCTATCAAACCGCTGAGGTCAACAGAGAAGTTAAAATTGACTGGTTTGCAAAATTGTGCCGTCATGTTATTTGGTATTCAAATTGATGGAACACTGACGGAAAGTATATTTTAAATGATCCTAAATTACTCCAACTATAAGCTCTGCCCTGAAATCAAAATCTTCGATTATGTCTTGATTTCTAAAATGTGTTTCCTGTATTTTCTTTGATGCAGGCATGGCAATGTCTCCAGCTCATTCGGCGCCGCCGACACCACAGTATCAGTATAGGCACGTCTCTTCTATGCCTGCTGCAGCACCAGATCAGAAGAAGCCCTTAGCCTAAAGAAACCATGGCTGCCTTAGTTATGCATATCCTTGCACTGAAACTTTTATGTTAACTTGCTGCCAATGACCACCGTGGGTTGAGTGATGCATTTGGCAGGTAAGCTAAGAATGTCAACGTCCAATTTCTCATTTTTGTAGTCCGGTCTAGTAACTAATTGTGGTCGTAGCTAGTAGTCCACATATTTTGAAAGGGAACTTTTAAACGCATCCATGTCTCATCAGTCACCACAAACGGTTAATCTTTATGCATATATTATAGGCCACATATTAATCTTTGGTCAGTATTAGCCATGGAGTTCACACTAGTTGTAGGTATAGCAGAGTTTTGGCCGGCGTACCCTGTTCTCTTAAGGAGGAGTGCATGGGCAAATTATATAGTTAAAGTGCTTGAGTTGCTGCTGATTTTTCATAAGCAGCTTCTGTCTCCCGAGTTAAAACATTTTCATGGGGTGTGGCTCCAGAGAAATTAAGCTCATGGAGTTACACAACGAGTTTGATTAGTTAGGGGGTATCAATTAATTAGTAGTAGTCACACACACATTGGGGGTGTCTTTTTATTTCTCGTACCATTCACGCATGCATTGCATCCATATCCATCCTCTCCACCAAGTAAGGCAGCCATGGTTCAGTTAAGCTCAGATGAATAATCTATATAAATTAAGGAGCAATTACAAGACAAATTTATTTTTACTGTAGATTCGCCATTTACACAATGTAATGACAGTTATTCATATATAGCCTATGTTCGATGTGGCAACTTATGTACAATGCACCTCGATAACGTGAGAAATCATTGGTTCAAACCGATGATTGGGATGTCTCTCGGGACCATTTCGGTCATTTTTTAGAGGTAAAGGGCCAAGCCCCAGTTCCAATGTCAGCATGAAACCTTAGAGTTTTACAGCATCCAGGGGAGGCTGAGTGCCGCGCCCAGAACACCTAAGGCAAGTTTACACAAAGCAAAAGCAGTTGTTTTTAACTAGACATCTATTACACAGAGGCTAGTCCAGCAAGCCACAAGATGGCGCCCTAGATTTTCATGGACAGTTAACAGATGAAGGAAGATCTTTAGTTCTTGTGGACCACCTTCCAGTTTCCGCCATCTTCAACCATCGCCATAGAAGGAGATTCCAGGGTCGCAGTCAGCGCCTGGGTTGTGGCCTCCCATTCATCATCTTGGTCATCAACATGAGGGCCAAGTTTTGCACGCTTCCCTTCGACCTTCACTGGTTCTCTCAGCATGCATCTCGCTAGGGTAGAGGGGGTGGGCTTTGCGCTAGATGCTCCACAGCTCCAATCAACCCTCTCATTTGATCCTTATCAGGCCCGGAGAGCAAGATCCTCCACTGTGAAAGTGTAGAAGCTAAACTCCTCCACAACACTAGTTTCTAATTTTCCAAAGCAGCCACCTAACAGCCGCATTTAGGACATTCACAACTACATGTTTCGACTCGGAGAGCCAAAGACCAGCTACTTTTTCATAGCATGTTGGGAAGATATCCAATCCAGAAATTCTGCCAATTTCAGACTACACAGCACTAGCAAAAGTGCATTGAAACATTAAGTGGCTACAAATCTCCTGGTCATTGCAAAATAGGGATGTTAGATCAGAAACTGTCTGTCTCTTGCTCAAATTATCTCTAGTGAGGATTTTATTGTGTGAGACAAGAAAGATTTGATTGGGGGATGAATTCAGCATGCCTTCTCTTCGGAGAAAGCAGAATGACCAACGTTCAGATGTACGTACACGCTTTCTCAGCTAACATAGTTGTCATATACTCGTTTCGTTTTTTAATATAAGATGTTTTAGATGTTACACTTGTTGTCTACATGCATACTAAAATGAGTGAACATAAAGTAAAATGTGTTTACATACATTTGTGTGCATGTGAATGTGGACAAAGCTAAAACATCTTATATTAAAAAATGGAGGGAGTACTTTGCAAATGTATGGACGTGTACGTTGTTGATCAATGGTCATGATGATTAACTAGCTAGTATACTTGGGATTCAGTAAGTCCTAGCTTCGTGCGGACCATGTGTCGACTAACTCAATTCTCAGGAAATCGTGTGTCTAGCAAGGTTTTGGATACCGGTTCAAAAAAAAAAATTCGGTGGGAAAATACCGGCCGGTTACCGGCCCGAAACTCTCCGAATTTTTTAACGATTTAAACTTAGAACGTCGAAAAAATTTGAAATTCAAAATTTCCGAGCATGAATTCGGTTCAAATTTGACTAATCCGAGATTTTTCATCCGATATACACAAATTCCGGGGGGGGGGGGGGGGCGATAAATCCGGTTACCGGCCGGTAACCGCGAAATATCGGCCGGTAACCGAAACCTTGGTGTCTAGAGATTGGACATCCATTACCGTCGGCCGGTGCCCTTTCTTCTTTTCTCGGTTGCGGTCGCCGTGGAATTTTCAGCTAGCTAGCACCGGCTCCGGCAGCTGCTACAAGCACGCTCACATCACCAACCAGCTTGCCAGCAGATAAGAACAAGCAAAACCGACCAAGCACGCAGACACGCCACCAACCATCCAGCTCCAACCACCGAAAAAAAAAAACACCGAAGAACGTGCATCGCCATGTCCGCCGCCTACGAGCGGGCAGCCCAGCTCCGCGCGCTAGACGCCACCTTCGCCGGCGTCCACGGCCTGGTCGCCTCCGGCGTGACGCATGTGCCCCGCATCTTCCGCTCCAATCCCGACGACAACCACGAGCACGAGACACGGGAGCTAGCCGTCCCCGCCCCCAGCCAAGAGACGATGCCGTCGGCCATCCCGGTGATCGACCTCAAAGGGGACCATGCGGCGGTGGTGGCCGCCGTGGGCGACGCTGCGGCGGAGTGGGGGTTCTTCCAGGTGACGGGCCACGGCGTACCTCCGGAGTCGATGGCCGCGGCGCTGGACGCGGTCCGGGCGTTCCACGAAGCCCCGGGCGGCGAGGGCACAGACAAGGCGCGCCTCTACACGCGCGACCCGGCCAGGCCCGTCAAGTACAACTGCAACTTCGACCTCCACCAGTCCAAGGTGGCAAACTGGCGCGACACCCTCTACATCCGTGTCACGCCCGGACCTCCCGCCGCCGACGACATGCCGGAATCGTGCCACCGGTATGTATATGTCAGACGCTAGTCCCCTCCATTAATTGTTCTCGTCGAAGAAAAGTCTACAGGTTGTCCATCCCCTTTGACAAAATTTGCCTGCAGTGACGTGTTTTTTGACTACGCTGAGCACGTGAGGAACCTGTGGGACACGATGTTCGCCCTACTATCAGAGGCACTTGGACTCCAGCCGAATCACCTTGCTGACATTGGGTGCAACCAAGGACAGATGATACTGTGCCACTACTACCCGCCCTGTCCCGAGCCCGAGCTCGCTATCGGCACGACTCGCCACTCTGACTCCGGCTTCCTCACCGTGCTCCTCCAAGACAGTGTCGGTGGGCTCCAGGTCATCCACGAGAACCGGTGGGTTGACGTAGAGCCGATTCCCGGAGCGTTCATCATCAACATCAGTGATCTCTTACAGGTATGTGCATCCAAAGTAATTGAAACCAAAAGCACCCTAAAAACACGAGATTAATGTTTAGTTCTTTTTTTTTGCATAATAGTGATATGCACACATGTCTAGATTGTCTCAAATGACAGATTTCGGAGCGTGGAGCATAGAGTCATCGCGAAGAATGCTGCACCGAGGGTCTCGATCGCGTGCTTCCCAAGCAACCCTGGAGCAACGAGGATGTACGGCCCCGTCAAGGAGCTATTGTCGGACGAGAGCCCCCCACTATACAGGGAGACGCTCATCAAGGATTATGTCGCGCATTTCTACTCCGTCGGCTTGGGCCCTAAGATGACCATTAATGATTTTCGCCTATCAATTTCGTGGAAAGAATCTTAATAAGTTTATTAATAATTTCACAAGAACCTTCCAGCTTGGTATCATGATATTTTGACCAGTAACCAAGTCCATGATTGTATGTTTTTGAATTAACTCGAGTTCGACGAGGGTGTATGGCCCGAATAGGTCTATCGTCGGAAGGAATGGCGCTCATGAAGGAGTAGGTCGTGCATTTCTAGTCTACCGGTTTGGGCCCTAAAATGGCCATCAATGGTTTCCGCCTCTAAATTTCTCAAACACATCATTTTCCAACAGCTCAGCAGAATCCCCTCATCCAGAATGACACATTGTGCGCAACCAAACGAAATGCGGAACTGGCGCAGACCGTGTTTTCACGCAACCAGATTCTGTGGGTCAATTATATGAAGAGGTCAAAATCGCAGTTACCATATGCTAAATTCTTTTACAAAATAAATTTGACTGATAGAAGGAACAAGCTATCAAAGTGTCAGTGATGTAGTATAGCTTTGGTCGAAGAGTAAGTAAGCTCACATGAACAAGCGCCTTATGAGGCGACCAAATTTTAAACCAGAGGTGATCATCTTCAGGTATTTTCGGCCTCTTTCTGCAAAAAATCAAAGCGACGGGATGTGATGCGTCATGCGTGACATTGACCTACGGCAAAAGTGGGATCAGTGCCATCGCTAGCGAGCTCTCGCAAGTTGTTGCAGCTGCCTAATTTGACTGATGATCCCTCCAACACTTTCCCCAAAGAGTAGTATATGGATGTCACCACGTGGACAATCCCAAGCTCACATAATTTACCTATATATATATATATATATATATATATATATATATATGCATCGATCTGATGGATTCCGTGCCATGTGATATATATAAATTGGTGCCTCGAACTCCACTGATCAAGCTCAAGAGCAAAACGGATTCTCTACAACCTATATGTCGCACAACTCCTATCTCTGACCGTCCGTTCCCGCGATTGAACGGCCGAGATTTGACGCATATAGGTTGTATAGCTTGTAGAAGCTCCTTTCCGGCTCAAGAGCCTGCAGCAATGGCGGAGCCACAGACCAACTAGCCCATTCCTCTGCTGACGCCGTACAAGATGGCTGAAACATGCCTCTCCCTCGCCCACCGGGTCGTGCGGGCGCCGCTGGCGTGGCAACGTCCCTCAGCCGCACGCCGGCGTGTACTACGCCCAGCGCGCCACGGCTGGCGGCATGCTCATCACGGAGGCTACAAGCGTCTTCGACATGGCACAGGGGTACAAGGACACGCCGGGCGTCTGGACGACGAAGCAGGTGGAGGCGTGGCGGCCCCGTCGTCGATGCCATGCACGCGAAGGGAACCGTGTTCTTCTGCCAGCTCTGGCACGTCGGCCGCGTGTCGAGCTACGAGTTCCAGCCCGGCGGTGCCGCGCCGGTATCGAGCATAGACAGGATGGTAGGCCCACAGGTCAGGCACGACGACACCGTCGAGGAGTTCTCACCGCCGCGGAGGCTGACGGTGGAGGAGATACCCATGGTCATCGACGACTTTAGGAAGGCCGCCAGGAACGCTATCAACGCCAGTACGTGAGAAACAATTACTAGCAACGTCCATGACTCTGTCCTGTTGCAGAAGATTTCTTTTGCTTTAGTTATTCTCTGTTTTTGATATGTAGCATACTTTTACTTATGCATACTCTGCTTTGCTCTGAACGATGATCATGGTATGGCCAGGCTTCGACGACGTGGAGATCCACGGCGGCAACGGCTACCTCATCGAGCAGTTTCTCAAGGACAGCGCCAACGACTGCAATGACGGCTACGGAGGCAGCCTCGAGAACCGGTGCCGCTTCGCTCTCGAGGTGGTGGACGCCGTAGCCACGGAGGTCGGCGCCCACCGCGTGGGCATCCGGATCTCACCCACACGCGCTCGACCTCTACCTCGCGACGGAGCTCAACGCTCACGACATCCTCTACCTTCACATGATCGAGCCCCGCATGGCCCTCGTCGACGGCCGGCGGGTGGTGCCCAAGTGGCTACTGCCCTACAGGGAGGCCTTCAAGGGTACCTTCATCGCCAACGGTGGATATGACCGGGAAAAGGTGGACGAGGCCGTCGCCTCGGGGTACGCCGATCTCGTGTCCTTCGGTAGGCTTTTCCTAGCAAACCTATACTTGCCAAAGAGGTTAGAGCTTGATGCGCATCTCAAGAAGTATAACAGGATGACCTTCTACATCTCTGACCCTGTAGTCGGCTATACCGATTATCTGTTTCTTCCTTGACGTGGCATGGAGCCGGGAATAACGGTCGATCCATAAATGTGTACGAATGGCCACGCGTTTGGGGAGGTGGCGAAAAAATTCCAAATAGGAACATTTTTTTTTTTGCGAAACTCCAAATAGGAACATGATTGCTCTTGGTTGGTAAGGTGCAGTGGAAGTTGGAGATATGTGCCAATTTTGATTTTCACTATCTATTGCAAATGTGAAGATTTTGTTTTATGATATGTGTGCCAAATTGTTCTTCTTATATTTGTCTAAAGTGTGTACTATATATATATTACATTCAGCTACATACTACCTATATTCACCTTGAAATAAATTCCACTCTGCCTAGCAAAAACGCAAACGGGACAGCCAAAGGTTGTCAAAATCGAGCAGAAAACAATCTAGCAACCCAGCCAGACTACATTTGCTCCAAACCGGCCTTCCAACATGGCCAGGCCTTGGTCACAGAAATCAGCAGGCCGAGCTCCAATTGGACTGGGCTGACTCATCTATTTGGGCTTCCAGGCCGACGACTTTTGAGGAGTTAGAAACCCAGCTCAGACAGGGACGCGAACACGCCCGTCAGTTTGCAGTTGGGTACGGTACGGAGAAGAAATCCGACCTTAATTTCTACCGGAAAATTCATATCGGTTTCGACCTGATTTTTTTTCCAATACCATGCTGGATTGGGCAGAAACAGATGCGTCAAACTCGTAACGGAAAGTTTGGTGCATTTGTTCTCGCCGTGAGCCAGGCCGGTACCGGAAAACAGTTTTCATAGTTTTATCAAATTCATTATTTCAAACAACATAATCTTAATAAAACAACAATACAAATTCAACATAATAATGTTTTGAACATCATAGAATACAATAATTATCCAAATTACAATTAATATAAACCGGATCTTACAACACACCAAATGCTCTCTCAAAATCCATCAACGAGATGCAACAAAACCATATGCTCAACATCGTTGTCGAAGAGCATCTCCTCAATCTCGGAATCATCAGATTCAGACGACGACAACGAAATCCAATCCATCTAACCAAATTAACATTGCCCAAATTAGACTACAAATCGACCAATTTCTAAAACTAAAACAGTCGGATCCACGACCAATTCGATGAAGAAACATACCTTGTGAGCGTGCTTGTAGCAACTGTTGGAGCCCCTGCGGCCGAGCTCCACGCCAGATACATGGAGACGACGAAGCTTTTTCACGGTGCGGGGAAGCCGGGGGCGGCGAGATGTGGTGGGTACACGAATTTAGCCGCGAAAACCAAAAATATGGAGAACCATGGCGGAAATATCCCACGCCCCCGATTTTTCCGGGGCAGCCCTTTTTGCCGGATCTACTCGGGCCATTTCTTCACTCCGGACCCAGAAAAATGCAGTTATTTTCCGGGCCGGGGGCTTATCCGGGATCTGCTATAGAAGCTCTTAGGCGCCGATGCCAGTAGTAGTATATAGAGCGAAAAACACTTCTTACTCCCGAGCTCCAGTGCACCCGGTTTTTTCGAAACTTGAAAAATTCTGAAACAAATCATGCATGTAGATATACATGTTGACATGTAGGACCAGATTTTTGGAGAAATATATTTTCATATGTGATCTGTACAAAAAATACAAATGTAGCAAGTAAAATGAGTTTTTTTTCACCTTTTGGAGAGCCATTAATTTGTGATTTCTATGTAGCCTAAAATAGAGAGTATTATCAAAAAAGTTAGGTAGATAACAGCCGGGCCTCATTACCGACATGTTGCTGCTTCAAACGACAAATACCTCTCCACTAGTAGGGAAACCCTATATAGGTAGGTTGGCATTCTGTGGCGCACCCTTAATTGGTGCGCCACAGAATTATTTTTTGTGGCGCACCAAGCCCGGTGCGCCACAGAAATTAGACATTCTGTGATGCACCAAGCCTGGTGCGCCACAGAAAGACACATTTCCGTGGCGCACATGGCCAGGTGCGCCACAGAAAGTTATCTGGGAGGTGACATTCTGTGGCGCACTTCAAATCCCACCGCCCCCCCCCCCATGGATCGCCTTTTTAGTCTTGCAGGAAGTAAAAGAAAATGATAAAAATTTCAATAAATAGAATTCTTTGACATGTAGTTAGGTTTGAGTGTCTAGTAAGTATAGAAATTTTGAAATATGAATTTTGACCTTTTCTGCAACAAACAGGAAAAAAACTTGTAACGGCCATAACTTTTGCATACGACGTCGAAATAATGCAAAAAATATGTCAAAAAAAAACTAGAGAAAAATCCGAGTTCGAATCCTATTGAGTTTCACGTACGAAAGTAAGATTCCAAAAGGCAGAAGCGGCTGGTCTCAACAGCATAATTAACATGATACATAAAAGTGGTTCCTGGTATGTACACTGTTAATTACTGTCTTAACCTATTACAGAACAGAGGTGACGGTTGTCTGATACACAACGTAAGACAGTCTAGTCTAAGCATCAATAGGCAACCCTGGCTAATAAAGGTTCATCATAATAGTTGGACGACCGTATGGCGCTGATTAGCTTGAGATAAACCAGGTAGTAAGCACCCGCTTCAAGCAGCATCAACATTTTACACGAAACCGATAGTTGCCATGAGGGAAGTATCACCGATGGATTATATTCAGAGGTAGAGCAAAATATTTCTGCAAGACATTTTATCCAGTGAGATAAATAAATCCAAAGACTTAACCAAGAAAAACCAATCAAGTCTAGGAAACATAGAAATATCAATCAACAACCAATGTGAGACCGCATTCGTACCATATGTTAGCCAGGAACGATGAACTCATTATGTCTAAAGCTTGCCTTTCCCTGACAACGGTGTGCAACTTATAGCTGATTCCAAATCGACCGCTGTATCTTTCAGAACCTGGAAACAGTTTGAAAGGAAAAAAGATTCACAGATTCCTCTAATTCCAGAAGAAAAAAAAGTTATTTCAAACAGACGATATTTCGTAGCAAAATCAAAAAAAAGAAAAAATTAAAAAAATTAAAAATAAAAATAAAAATTCAAAAAGTCCAAAAAAAGACACAGAAATGTATAACAAAGAAGATTGTTGAATTTTTTGAAGTGTTTTGACTTTTTTGAATTTTTTGGATTTTTTGGATTTTTAATTTTTTTAAGTTTTTTGAATCTCCTTTTGAAACTTTTGAATCTCCTTTTGAAACTTTAGAAGTTTTTGAAAAATCTGAAATTTAAAAACACACATTTATAACACATACCACACATATACACATACAAGACTTAAGAGGGTTCATATGATATATATATCAATAAGAACTTGAGTAGCACAAGGGTAGGCGAACTGGGTGGAACTTAGAAGTTAAGCGTGCTAGGGTTGGAGCAATTTGAGGATGGATGACCTAGCGGGAAGGTATCAGTTCAAAAAATTCAAAAAATCTGAAAATAATTCCAATAATTAGGATTTTTCATATTATTTCATATTTTGATTTTTCTGATTTTTTTTGAAACTTTTTTTTTTTTTTTGCATTTTTTGAATTTTTTTCAATGTTTTGAGAATTCTGTGGCGCACCACGCCAGGTGCGCCACAGAAATGTGAGAATTCTGTAGCGCACCAAGACAGGTGCGCCACAGAAAAAAATTTAGTGGCGAGAATTCTGTGGCGCACCCAGCAAATCTGGGGGTGCGCCACAGAATCAAAAAAGGGTGCGTCACTGATAGCCTTTTCTGTACTAGTGCTCCACTCATCACAAGGTTATACATTGGATAGATTTGTTCTCGTCAGAAGCATTAACTCATTTTTTCTGAAATGGAGGGTGTACCCAGCCTCTCCATCCAAAGAATGCACACAACCATTTTCAACTCACTACATCATCTGACATCCACCCTCCTAAGGGACTTCTCTTCCAGCAATGCTAACCAACAAATACAAATAGGTCATCTTCATCTCGCAAAACCTACACTTACTCAAATAAACATCAATAGGTCAGTAAATTGATATCGCTAACAAACAAAAGCAAATCGAAAGCTATCCAAGAACATCCCACGTCCACAAATAGCCATGAATCTAGACCATAACTGAAGCAACAACAATGCAATATACTATGCCGACGAATCCCCTGCATTCAGATCGATCTTAAAAAAATACACAACAAGCTTTTAAAACATGATCATTCATGGTTACAACGGATGTAAGTTCACTTTTAGTACAAGCAACAACATTTAGTCTCGACATCAAAACTAGCGCCAATACAAACAATATTCATGACATAATAGTCCTTGGGTTTGGGCAGGAAAAATAGCTAGATAATGCGCATGGATTATGAGTTTTCTTACAATTTATAGTTCAAACATGGAAGAATGTAAGTACTCCAGCTACTTGACTGGCATGATTTTTGATACGTCTCAAACGTATCTATAATTTCTGATGTTCCATGTTGATATTATGCCAATTGTTACATGTTTTATATACACTTCATAGCATTTTTATGCATTTTCTGGGACTAACCTATTAACAAGATGCCACAGTGCCAGTTCCTGTTTTATGCTGTTTTTGTATTCCAGAAAAGCTAGTCTGGAAATATTCTCGGAATTGGACGAAACTTGGACAGAACCTCCAATTTTTCCAACGCGTACACGGCGTCCAAAGGAGAGACGGAGGGGAGCCACGAGCCAGCCACACCATGGGGCGGCGCGGGCCCCCCCCTCTGCCGCGCCGTGGGGTGGTGTGGTCCCCACAGGCGTCTCCAGCCGCCGCCCTTTCGCCTATATAATCTTCCTGATGCGAAAACCCTAAATACCCGAGCCATTATCCACGAAAAGTTCCAGAGACGCCGCCGCCGTCAACCCTAGCGGGAGGGTTCAGAAGCTCTTCCCGGCACCCTGCCGGAGAGGGGAATCATCACCGGAGGGCTCTACATCACCATGCCTGCCTCCGGAGTGATGCGTGAGTAGTTCGTATTTGGACTACGGGTCCATAGCAGTAGCTAGATGGTTGTCTCTCCACTTTATGCTATCATGTTTAGATATTGTGAGCTGCCTATCATGATCAAGATCATCTTATTGTAATGCTGCATGTTGTGTTTGCTGGGATCCGATGAATATTGAATACTATGTCAAGTTGATTATCAATCTATCTTATATGTTATTTATGATCTTGCATGCTTTCCGTTACTAGTAGATGTTTTGGCCAAGTAGATGCTTGTAACTCCAAGAGTGAGTATTTATGCTAGATAGTGGGTTCATGCCTCCGGTAATCTGAGAGAGTGACAATAACTTCTAAGATTGTGGATATGCTGTTGCCACTAGGGATAAAATAACCGATGCTTAGCTTAAGGGTGCGCCGTTAGGTCTAATGCATTTGTTTACATTACGCACATTACTTAATGTGATTATCCGTTGATTGCCACTTAATACCAACGGGGAACTCGGATGACAACCTGGAGGTGGATTATTAGTCATAGACGCTGTTGGATAACGATCTATGTATTTTGTCGTAATGACCACATGAATATCATAGTAATCATCATGTCATATATATATGTATTGTCATGCGCTCAATATTTTGTCAATTGCTCAGCTGTAATTTGTTCACCCAACATGTTAGTTATCTTTTATGGAGAGACACCACTAGTGAACTGTGGACCCCGGTCCATTCTTTTACACTGATAATACAACCAACTGCAAACATTGTTCCTTTTCATTCTCTGCAATTTACTACTGTTTTCCACACCATACGTTTAATTCTTTGTTTTCAGCAAGCCGGTGAGATTGACAACCTCACTGTTTCGTTGGGGCAAAGTAGTTTGATTGTGTTGTGTGCAGGTTCCACGTCTGCATGCCACTGACAACCTTCAGAAGTGATTTCTTGCTCCTACTGGTTCGATTAAACCTTGGTTTCATACTGAGAGAAACTGCTGCTACACTGCTCCATACCTTTCTCTTGGGGTCTCCCAACGAACGTGTGATCCACGTCATCAAGCAACTTTTTCTGGCGCCGTTGTCGGGGAGCAAGAGGATTTCTGCAAGGGGAGTTTCACGCTTCCAATCTCTTTACTTTGTTATTGTCTTGCTTATTTTATTTTTATCTAGTATTGTTTGCTTTATTTATCAAAAACACAAAAAATTAGTTACTTGCATTTTCCTTATTTCGGTTTACTTTCTTTTTATTTCACCATGCTTCTCCCTAAGTTTACTTTAAAAGATATACCGGTGGGAAGTGGGTCTATCATTGTTAGAGATAACATTGAAGAATTCTTTAGTCATGTTACTAGACTTAAAGATTTTGAAGACAGATCCTTGGTAGAACTTGCCCCTAACTATGAAATTGCTGCTGCCTCTTTGGTTCACATGTTGGAAGCTAGGTTTGTTAATCTTAATCCTATAATGCAGAAAATGTTTCTTAAACTTCATGATATGAAAGAGGGTGAAAAAAAAGATTTTGTTTTAGAAACTCTTCTTAAAGAATTTGGTGATGTTGCTGGGGAGGCTAGAAAAGTTTTCATTCGTTATAAGATGCTTGGCTATTTTATTGATATTGCTAATACACTTGAAAATCTTGAAAAAGATAGGCTTAAGTACACTAATGAACCCAATTATCAGGAGAAGTCAAACTACCAATACATTTTAAGCCTCTAGGAATGCATGAGGCACTAGAAAAGAATTTTGATTGGATTGTTCCTGAAAATTTATTTGATGAGGATAGTGTGCCTAAAAGTAATGAAAGAGGAGTTTCTGAAACTTATATAGATAAGGTACAATGCATTGTTGAGAAAACTTCCAACCTTTCTATTGATGCTTCTTCGCTTGGAAACACTTGATTCTTACTTTCTGCGCCTAGCTGAAAGGCGTTAAAGAAAAGCGCTTATGGGAGACAACCCATTATTTTATTTCTGCAATTTTTCTTTTCTTTTTGAGTCAAGGAGTTGTTTACTTCTGTAACAATTCCTATGTATCTTTATTTTATCGCATTGTTGTGCCAAGTGGAGCCTCTAATAGGAAGATGATGCTAGATTTGGATTTCTGCGCAGGAACAGATTTCTGCTGTTCACCGTATTACTTCTGTAAAATCACAGAAAAATTATTTAAATCTGAAAATTTTTGGGCGTGATCCTCAGATATGTACGCATCTTTCATTAGTTTTGAGTTTTTCGATTTGAGCAACGTAAGTGTCTCGAAAAAATTCGTCTTTACGGACTGTTCTGTTTTAGACAGATTCTACCTTTTATATTGCATTCTCTCTTTTACTAGTGTTGAGTGAAATTCTTTTTTAGGGTGAAGAGTTTCACATAACATCAGTGACAGTAATTAATGTTAAAAGTAACGGTCATGTTTGTGTCCTTATAGAACATGTGAGTTTTTGATCGTGCACTAACCCTCTAATGAGAATTACTCTGAGTTTGGTGTGGCGGAAGTTTTCAAGGGTCAAGAGAGAAGGATGATATAATATGATCAAGAAGAGTGAAGAGCTTAAGCTTGGGGATGCTCCCATAGATTACCCCAGCATATTTCAAGAAGACTCAAGCGTCTAAGCTTGGGGATGCCCAAGCCATCCCCTTCTTCATCAGCAACTTATCAGGTCATCTCTAGTGAAACTATATTTTAATTCTTTCACATTATATGTGCTTTACTTGGAGCGTCTGTGTGCTTTTTATTTTCAGTATTTTATTTTTCTTATGGTCAACTTGATTGGACCCTAGCATTCTTGATTGGGAGAGAGACACGCTCCGCTTTTTCATATGAATACTCCTATTCTTCACTTATACTTGTTGAGTATTCTTATCTAGCTATTGCTATGCTTTTAGCTCCTGTTTTGCATGCATCTCTTATTCAGAGCTGTTAGTTCTTTTAAAGAAAGTACTCTCTTTCTTCACTTATAATTGTTTGGAGAGTTTATGTTGAAATAAATTGAATGGTGTTTGGTTGGAACAGAAAATGTTGCATGTGGTAGATGGTATAATGAAAAAAGCTTACATATTCTTGTGGATCACTGTATTGGATAATTTGATACTTGTCAATTGTTTTGAGTTATCAAGTAGTTCATGTTTAATATTTTGTATCATGTAGTTAAAACCTATTAATGAAGAACTACCGTAAAGCTCGTTGAAATTTGGTTTGCATGATTGGTATCTCTAAGGTCTAGATATTTTCTAGTAAAAGGGTTTGGTTAACAAGGAAGACAGTGTAGAGTCTTATAATGCTTGCAATATGTTTTCATATAAGTCTTGCTGTGTCGGTTGATATCCTGTGTTTGCTTCAAATAAACTTGCTAGCCTAAACTCTGTACTGAGAGGGAATGCTTCTCGTGCATCCAAAACCTTGAGCCAAAATCCATGCCATCTGTGTCCACCATAACTACTTATATGTGGTATTTCCTTGCCATTCCAAGTAAATTTTTCATATGCTACCTTTAAACTATTCAAAAATTATTACTCCTTTTTGTGTCAATGTTTACCAAACTCAAGAGGACGGGGTGGATATCTTTATGTCAACTGTCAAACAGACTTTACCACCGGACTAGCGGCATATACATCCGCTTATCCATTAATTTTGCAAAAAGAGGAGGCAAATGGGGTGCCCAGTCCCAATTAATTACAACTTTAACCGCTTAATTCTCTTCACATTTTTGCCCTGATTTATCTGTCAAGTAATGACAAACAGTGAAATATATGCATGTGTAAACAAAAGAGATGATATACCTTGATTAGATATACCTTTGCTAACATCTTATCATTTGTTGTTGAAGCTATGCTTTGAATGCTTGTTGATATTAAATTGTGTAACATATGCAATGCAAAGTTCTTGTCAAAGTCTTTTATCGCTTCTGCACTACGTTTGAGTTGTTCGAGGACAAACAACGAGCTAAGCTTGGGGGAGATGATGCATCCAAAATGCATCTACTTTTCCAAGCACTTTGCTTCATGATTTGCTCCGGAATCTTCCCATATTTGAATAAAACTGCTGAATCTCGCGCTGTTTTTAGCAAAGTCTTTTTTCTGGCTATTTCTGCAGGAAATAAAATCGGGGAAAATTACCACGTCAATTTTTATGGAAAAGAAGGACAATCGACAAAAGATGGACATGAGGAAGCGCTCGAGGGCCAAATGGGTGGGTCCCACGCGGCCCCTGTACCTGGCCGCGTGGGCCCAGCCCAAATGGGCCTCGGGCGCCGCCTCGCCTTCGGTATTCGACGTACCCCCTCATATATACGAAAAAGTGCTTGCCCTAGGAGGGGAGGAGCTTTCGCGAAACACACCGCCGCCACCATCACGATCTTCGTTTCGGGGACAGATTGATCCAGGATTTCTCCTCCGGTGGAGGGATCCGGAGACCGTCTTCACCGCCATCTTCACCGCCTTCATCTCCATCGACCATGAGCTCCCTCTCCATCACCATGTGTGAGTAATTCGCTGTAGGCATGTGAGGTGGATGGGGATTGGATGAGATTGATCATGTAATGCTACCCGTTGTTCGGGATTTTAGGGTTTTATCTTGAGGATACTTTTGTATTGTGTTGATGCACTCTTGCTATGTTTAATGCTTGCTACTTGGGCCCGAGTGGCATGATTTCAGTACTGAACTTATATTGCCCCATCATATATTTGAGTTTGGTATTTATCTGCAAAGTGTATCACCTGCTATTATGTTGAACCTGCGAACCCTAAACGTGACATATAGGGAAAACAAGGGGGAGATGTTTTAGTTTGAGGATTCTATGTGTTCATGAAGTGTTAATGCATTGTTCCGGTCTATTCGAAAGGGTAGACCTTAATTACCTGTAGTTCCAAGTTGGCCCCGGTGAAATGGGCAGGTTGGACAATAGATGTTGTGCAAATTCTCTTGGTTAGTACGCACAACTAATTATGGAACACATGCCTACATATATCGGAGTTAGAGATAGGTCCCATGGTTATTTGTTTCTTATTATATGATCAATCTCAATCTTGCAACACCCCGCTATCACCTCATGCCTACGTTCTGAATCTCTGAGTTACACTTTCACTTTTTCCGGTGAAAACTGGGAAACACTTGTTCATTGCTACTGTTCTGCTTGAATCATACTACTGCCATCACTATTACTGCTGCAAGTTATTGATATACAGGTGTGGTTGAGAGTGACGCCTCAATTGCCAAGGTCTTATTGATATTCTTGTGTTCCCATCGAGTCGAATTATAAATTTGGGTAATACTTCCCAACGAAGACTTCAGCGATCCCCTATACTTGTGGGTATCAAGACGTTTTCTGGCGCCGTTGCCAGGGAACCTAGCTTTATTGGTAAGACAACTTGTTATCATCTATTTGCTGCTTTTGCTTGTTCCTAACCATGGGAAAGGAAAAGACTACCCAGAAGGAAGTGAGGCCTTCAACTACTCGCGGAGGTACGGATTTGCCAAGTAGGCCAAACTTTTTACCTAATGTTGCTTCTGCTGTTGCTCCTAAGAAAAGAGGAAAGGTTTTATCTAGTTCACCATTGTCTAAAATGTCTACTAGTAATGAAAATGATTTATTATGTGGTAGCATAGTGATAACCCCCAAGAGCAAGGGATCACTGTAGCACCTCTCAATGTGGAAGTAAGGTATCGATCCGCAGGAGCAAGAAGGGAAAGTTATCTATTCCCTACAACTAAAGTGTCACAAGTTTTAGTTGATTATGCACTAAACAAGTTTAAGGAACAAGGTGGTTGATTTAATGGATGGAAGTTTGATGTAACAAGGCAAGAATGTGGAAGTGTCCCAATCCTCTTCAATGCAAGAGGACAAGACAAAGGTTTTCTAGGATGCTTGGAAATAAGGCCTAGGGATCATACTTTCACTAGTGGACACTCCCAATAATTGAATACATAGATATTTCCTCTTCACTTTGCTACTCTGAACTATTCTCCCGTTGGATAGAAATACCAATCTACTGCGTAGGGCTACAAGAGCACACCTTAAAGTCTGAGTGAACAAACACACAATATCATAGAACACCAAGACCATCGTGTAGGGCTACAAAAGCACACCTTAAAGTCTGTCTTCCACATCTAGGGAACCCCAAGGTCACTATGAGTGCCCCAAAATAGTACTAAACAAACACCACAATTTTATAGTGACATCCAACACAAAGAATAACTCATGGTAAGTATTTATGTAACCTTTAGCCTAAGAGTCACACACGGTGCGCACACTGTCAACTTCACACCATGGGACAAAGGTGACTCCGGAAATTACATTAATAAAACCACTTGAGTAGCACAAACAATGAAGGAGAAACATCCATGAATTCAATTAGATTACAAAGCTCATGATCACATAAAGATCACATCATGGGAGAGAGAGATGAACCACATAGCTACCGGTAGAGCCCTCAGCCCCGATGAAGAACTACTCCCTCCTCATCATGGGAGGTAGCAACGGCGATGAAGATGTTGATGATGAACACGCCGGAGGGGGGTGGAGCCCTCCGGAGGCGATTCTGGCGGCGTTTCCCCCCTCCGATCTTCTCCGGCAGCAGCCTTCTGTCTCCTGTTTCGTGGTTTTGTGTTTCTCCGCCGCCTCCTTTCGCGAAATGCCAGGGGACCTTTTTTATAGGCGTTTTTAGGTCAAGACGGAGTTGGTGGACGAAAGATCGACGGCCACGGAGCTCCGAGGTGGAAACGAGCTGGGCCCACGCGGCCAGGTATTTTAGGCCGCGTGGGACCCTCCCATTTCCAGCCTGTTGGGCTTCTGGTCTTCAATTTAAGCCCATTGCGTTCGTCTCGAAAATTCTGAACCGTGCTCTTTGGCCTTGCCCTTTTTGGAGTCCCGAAGCTCCCGGAAAGTCTAAAACACTGAAAAAGATGTTTTCTGGAAAAACAGGGTTAATTCCAAATAAATGGGAAAACTATGAAATATTGCCAAAATCATTATAAAACATTGATATAACCCTTATATGATGCAAATATGATTGGAATATAAGCAATTAAAGTGCAAAGTTCATGTATGCATTTTACATGCATCACATAGACAAAGAAGTGACACCTGAAACATCTGAGATAACTGAAACACCTGAAAATGTGGAATCTGAGTTAGAAGATAATGAATACTGTGATGGTGAGTTTGAAACTTCTTCTGAGGAAGAGGAGGCATTTACTATGGCTTTTATGAATTCTGACTTTGATAAATTGGATAAACTTGATAGCTATAAAAATTCTCCTCTTGATGGATATTTTCCTATTACTGAGAAAATGAATGCTCCTGCTATTAAAATTAAAGATAAAGATTATGAGTTTAGTGTTGATCCTGAAATAATTGAAAAAGCTGAAAAATATAAGTTTTATGGTAGAGAGGATGAGTTTCCTTTTGAACACATTGCTGTCTTGCATGACTTATCTGTGTTATTTGGTAAAGATGAAATCCATCAACGCTACTATTTCTTAAAGCTGTTTCCTTTTACTTTGGGAGGAAGTGCTAAAACTTGGTATAATCGTTTAGAACCTGGATGTATTACTAGCAAGGAAGAATGTTTGCAGGTATTCTATAATAAGTATTTCCCTGCTGATAAGATTCATGGTTTGACTGTTGAGATTAGCAACTTTTCACAGAAAGAGAAGGAGGATTTACCCCAAGCTTGGGGGAGGTATAGTAAGATGGTTAGGAAATGTCCTACCCATGGCTTCAAGAGTAATGAAATACTTGATATATTTTACAATGGTCTAACCGAAAACACCAGAGGCTATCTTGATGGTATTGCAGGTAATGTTTTCAGGGAAAGGACCGTTGATGAAGCAACTAACTATTGGAGACTATCTCTAGGAATTATGAAGACTGGAATATTGAAGAGATATTTCCGGAAAAGAAAAGAGGCATGCTCAAATTGGATAACGAAACAATGAAAGAAGCTTCCAAGGCTATTAAAGAGAAGGGAATTAAAACCTCTCATCTTAAGGAATTATCTGAAATGGGTGTTAAACTTCCTGATGATCAACCTGTTTTCCAATTCAAGTCAATGCTATTAGCTCCATAAAAGGTAATGAAAAGGTAACACCTCCTGTTGATGTATCCTACATGAATGATTTTGCTTATCATCATAATCCTGAGGAGCATAATATTAGAATGACTATTATGGAGAACTCTCACAAAATTAAATCTCTTCGAGAAAGTTTACATGCTAGTGTGGGAGAGGTAAAAAGAATTGTTAAACACTGTGAGATGATGAATAATCAAATTGAACAAATGGTTTCTCTTCAAAATCAATTGTATGAAAGTCTTATGGTGAAGAAACAGGTTTGTGGAGTTAATACTAGGGGAGGTGCAAGTACTCAGGATCCTGATTTTCCTGAAGGCCATCCCAAGAGAAAAGAACAAGAAGCTCTCAAGAAGAAATCTTCTGCAGGAAAATCTCCCAATGAAAACAAGGACATTGATGACTCTGAAGAGCAAGATAAGGATATTTCTATTTCTGATGCTGAGACTGAAGATAATAATAATGAAGAAGAAGAATCACCTTCACCTGAAGAAGAGCCACAAGAGGATGAAAATATTGAAGAACCTGAACCTAATGATAAAGAAGACCCTCCACCATCTACTGAGAAGAATAAGAAGAAGAGCCATCCTAATCCACAAAGAGGTAAAGATAGGGATCCGTGGGTACAAAAACCCATACCATATCCCCAAGAGGTAATAAAAACTTTGGATGATGCTAGATTTGAGAAATTCTTTGAGTTGATTAAGTCTTTGTGTTTGCAAATTCCTCTTGTTGATGCTATTAAAATCCCTCCATATTCCAAATACATGAAAGACATTGTGACTAATAAAAGAAAGATTCCTACTGATGCAATAACTGCTATGCTTGCTGAATATTCCTTTAAAGGGAAAATGCCTGAAAAACGTGGTGATCCTGGTATTCCAACTATTCCTTGTCATATTAAAGAAACTTATGTGAAATATGCTCTATGTGACTTAGGAGCTGGTGTTAGTGTTATGCCTTTTTCTTTATATAAGAAACTTAACCTAAACAAATTGGTTCCAACTGAAGTATCATTACAAATGGCTGATAAATCAACTGCTGTGCCTATAGGAATATGTGAGGATGTCCCTATCTCTATTGCTAATGTGTTAATCCCTACAGACTTTGTTGTGTTAGAAATGCCTGAAGATGATAATTTGTCTATTATTCTTGGAAGACCCTTTTTAAACACTGCAGGGGCTGTTATAAATTGCACTGAGAGCAAGGTAACATTCAATGTCAAGGGAAATGAGCACACTATCTATTTTCCTAAGAAGAAATCTGTTACTATGGTAAGCCAGAGTGTGAACTCCATTAAAAGGAATACTCTTATAATAGGAAGTTTTGAAATTCCATTACCACCTCCTGAACCAAAATATGCTATCATGATGGTTGGAACTATTCCAATCAAATATGAGGTGACTTGAAATTGCTCAGAAAACATATAAAATAAAGAATCATGTATTATATCTTTTGCATATTATTAATGAGACTTGATCAACCTCATTACTAATATGAAAATGATGCAAACTTGATTCCCATAAAAATTGCTTTGAATGTTTGATTTCATTTATTCTAGAATTTTTAGATTATTTGCATGAGCATAATTATTTCAAAGTGCAGAAATTCCAGAAATGTAGTTTGAAAAATTCTGTTCAGAAAATTTTCTCGAAAAATTCCAGAAAAATTTGGAGGTAAGTTATTTTACCAGAGGAACTAACAGCCAAAAGGGAGACACCAGAGGGCCACCAGGGCCCAAAAGGGGGTGTCCCACGCGGCCACAGTACCTGGCCGCGTGGGACCCACTATTTTGGCCCACAGAGGGGGTTAGGTGAGTATCCAGTGCCCATCTCCTTCCCCTCGACAGGAAACCAGCCCCAGGTATTTTTCCCAAATTTTCTCGAGCTCTCTTCCTGCTATCCTTGGATCTCCAAGTTTAGGGCAGATTTTTCAAATCTGTTTGGTGGGATTGCTCATTGGTATGTGACTCCTCCACTCATCCAATTACTTTTTGTTCTTATGCCTCATGCATGAAGTATTTTGCTGCACTAGGTGTCACCCTTTTATGCTTAGGAAATCCATAGATTCAAGTTTTCTAGTTGATATTGATGCATGATATTGATGTGGAGACTATTTATGGATGGCTTAATGTTGTTTTAAGGTGTTACATCTTGATTTTTGTTGAATATTGTTTTTGGGCAGCAAGGTATCATGTTTAGCAAGGGCAAAGCTTTGGTTGGGATGAGCTCAAGACCAAGAAGAAGAGCATGCAAAGTCTCCCTCAATTATGATGACGACCACCTGTGGGAGGATGATGCATTCTTTGTAGGGGAGAAGCTGAAAATACATACAACAAGATGGCAAGATCCCTATGTTCTTGAACAGTGGGGGATCAAAGAGGACTTCGACACCTTCGTCACTACAACTGGCTTGCTTAGGTTCTCCCAGAACCCCCAAGATACATATGAAGAACTCTCGCGGGAATTCCTCTCTACCTTCAGATTTGAGGGCCCGGAGCCCAAAAGCACAGGAAGAGAAGTAAGGCACCCCTCTTACCTTTGTTTGCAAATTTACTATGAGAGGTGAGCGCCTTGTTATGTCTCTAGGGAATTTTGCAATGCTATTGGTGTAGAAAATTCAGGGAGTTGGAGTGAAACTCGTGCTGATACCAACCATGAGCTTGTTGAGTTTTGGCACACTATATCTGTAAACTCCGTGATAGATTAAATAGGGGTAAATTTACTCATATACAGCACCCAAGTTTGAGATATTTTGCGTTGTTTCTTGCAAGAGGATTTCTTGCTAGGGATAACAATTCTGCTTGCACTGGACCAATGGTTTATCTACTAAAATGTGCAAAAGAAAATACACCGTGTGAATATAACTTGGGAGTCATACTTGCTAGATCTTTGCATACTGCTGTGAGTAGAAATATTACTGATCAAACTCCTATTTATGCTGGTGCTATTGCTACTATGGTGTACAATTACATTAAAAACGAGAGAGGATATGGTGATAACATGGGTACTCTAGTGCAAGAGTCCAAATTACTTGATTTTGCTTTGACTACTCGCATGGATATAAGTACGTTGTATGGGGGACATTATCTGTATAACTATTTGAGCACTAGTGGGCAGCGAGTGTCCATTAGGCTCCCCCGTACTGATCTTTTTGACAGGAGTACCGGAAAATGGATAGTGGAAGAGGCGCCGCCTCAGGAGGAGCCACAAGCTCCAGAGACACAGGGGTACATGCCTCAGGCGGAGCCCCTGTACCCAAGCATGCAAGGCTACCCATATAGTTACTACCCTGGAAGTGGAAGTGGATACGGCACTACCCAGGATACTAGCTTGATCGCAAGCTTGGGGGAGTACTCTCTTACTCTCCATTCATTGTTTTATATCACCGTTATTGCTATGATAAGTTTCTTGAAAACACAAAAACACAAAAAGATTTTATTTGTTTCTTTTACTTCTGGTTGTTTGTTTTTTGTTTCTTAGAACGAAAAATAACAAAAACATTTTCGTTTTCTTGAAACAAACGCAAAAACGGAGGTGCAGAAATTGCTGAAATCTGCTCGCTGTTTTATTTTTCATTTTTTCTCTGTAACTCCGATTGAGCTGAAATTTTAACCACTGCTGCAACACATCATAACCTTCACACACGTAAAATATGAGATTTTTCTGAGGTGTCTAGGTAGGGTAAAAACAGTACTGTATGCAGTGACATTTTCTGGCAGATTTGAGTTTTTATTGTGCAGTTCAAGTTGGGAGAGGAGAACAACGATGATGAGTTGAGGGTGCATGAAGTGGATGAAAGGTATGACACCTTTGCCGTGTTTATGTGGACTCTTTAATAACAGCAAGTGAGCACATCATAGTTTCTTCAACATCTAGAGAAATGGTAGCAAATGTTTATCTTCTCCATGTTCTAGTATGTTATATGATGATGCAAGTGAAATTTTATTTGTGACAATACTTGGTTGTGGATTGAATAATTGTAGCTCTAAACAAAGGTCTACGCATCCCATTGTGCTTACTAAACTTGCCAACCAATAGAAAGTAAAATAATCTTTCAAATAATAAACATGAAGTTGTATGCTTGACAGGTTTAGTGGTTGGGAGTTAGCTGAAATGTGCTGACACATGTAAAGCTTTCAACATTGCACTAAAATATATTCAGTTGATATCATGTACTTTTGTTTATGGATGCTTATCATGTGCGAAATGAAAGCGGAAACTTAGCAAGTTTGATGAGTAAGAATAATTGGCTAGAGAGACGCCTGGGCCGCCAACTTAAGCCATGCATCATTCATGGTGGAAATTTACAGCGCACCATGGTGGACATTCAGTGATGCACTTCATAATAAAAAGCTATGCAAATGGTAAATAAAAGAGTGCTGAGATTGTTCATTGTCTGTTTGTCTTGTTGTTTGGACATGGGCTTGTCCATGTCCTGGGACAAGAGGTACCCCAGTTGACGCTCTTGATGACGCTTTTATTACTTGCAATGACTGAAAATTTCGAACTTGCTTAGTGACCCAAGTTGAGTAGCCATGGTGTAGGTACTCGTATTCACGGGGCATGAGGTTTTCAACCATTAGTCGGTCAAGCATATGAGTCATGTCAGTAATATCAAATGGTTTGCTAAAACTAAGAGCAAGGTTGTAAGCACAATGATTTCACCAGGTAACAAAAGAAAGAATCAAAAGACCCAAAAGTCTTGTCATGATTCAATCATTAGCGATGCAAGAACCTTTGTTTATTTCTACAGTTGAGCAAACTCATCCAAGTATTGACTCTACATAATATCTCTCTTGCAACAAATATAAATGCTTTAACATTGATTAGATATACCTTTGCTAACATCTTATCATTTGTTGTTGAAGCTATGCTTTGAATGCTTGTTGATATTAAATTGTGTTACATATGCAATGCAAAGTTCTTGTCAAAGTCTTTTATCGCTTCTGCACTACGTTTGAGTTGTTCGAGGACAAACAACGAGCTAAGCTTGGGGGAGCTGATGCATCCAAAATGCATCTACTTTTCCAAGCACTTTGCTCATGATTTGCTCCGGAATCTTCCCATATTTGAATAAAACTGCTGAATCTGACGCTGTTTTTAGCAAAGTCTCTTTTCTGGCTATTTCTGCAGGAAATAAAATCGGGGAAAATTACCACGTCAATTTTTATGGAAAAGAAGGACAATGGACAAAAGATGGACACGAGGAAGCGCTCGAGGGCCAAATGGGTGGGTCCCACGCGGCCCCTGTACCTGGCCGCGTGGGCCCAGCCCAAATGGGCCTCGGGCGCCGCCTCGCCTTCGGTCTTCGACGTACCCCCTCATATATACGAAAAAGTGCTTGCCCTAGGAGGGAGGAGCTTTCGCGAAACACACGCCGCCACCATCACGATCTTCGTTTCGGGGACAGATTGATCCAGGATTTCTCCTCCGGTGGAGGGATCCGGAGACCGTCTTCACCGCCATCTTCACCGCCTTCATCTCCATCGACCATGAGCTCCCTCTCCATCACCATGTGTGAGTAGTCGCTGTAGGCATGTGAGGTGGATGGGGATTGGATGAGATTGATCATGTAATGCTACCCGTTGTTCGGGATTTTAGGGTTTTATCTTGAGGATACTTTTGTATTGTGTTGATGCACTCTTGCTATGTTTAATGCTTGCTACTAGGGCCCGAGTGGCATGATTTCAGTACTGAACTTATATTGCCCCATCATATATTTGAGTTTGGTATTTATCTGCAAAGTGTATCACCTGCTATTATGTTGAACCTGCGAACCCTAAACGTGACATATAGGGAAAACAAGGGGGAGATGTTTTAGTTTGAGGATTCTATGTGTTCATGAAGTGTTAATGCATTGTTCCGGTCTATTCGAAAGGGTAGACCTTAATTACCTGTAGTTCCAAGTTGGCCCCGGTGAAATGGGCAGGTTGGACAATAGATGTTGTGCAAATTCTCTTGGTTAGTACGCACAACTAAATATGGAACACATACCTACATATATCGGAGTTAGAGATAGGTCCCATTGTTATTTGTTTCTTATTATATGATCAATCTCATTCTTGCAACACCCCGCTATCACCTCATGCCTACGTTTTGAATCTCTGAGTTACACTTTCACTTTTCCGGTGAAAACTGGGAAACACTTGTTCACTGCTACTGTTCTGCTTGAATCATACTACTGCCATCACTATTACTGCTGCAAGTTATTGATATACAGGTGTGGTTGAGAGTGACGCCTCAATTGCCAAGGTCTTATTGATATTTTGTGTTCCCATCGAGTCGAACTATAAATTTGGGTAATACTTCCCAACGAAGACTTCAGCGATCCCCTATACTTGTGGGTATCACCTGCCTCCGGAGTGATGCGTGAGTAGTTCATCCTTGGACTACGGGTCCATAGCAGTAGCTAGATGGTTGTCTCTCCACTTTATGCTATCATGTTTAGATCTTGTGAGCTGCCTATCATGATCAAGATCATCTTATTGTAATGCTACATGTTGTGTTTGCTGTGATCCGATGAATATTGAATACTATGTCAAGTTGATTATCAATCTATCTTATATGTTATTTATGATCTTGCATGCTTTCCGTTACTAGTAGATGCTTTGGCCAAGTAGATGCTTGTAACTCCAAGAGTGAGTATTTATGCTAGATAGTGGGTTCATGCCTCCGGTAATCTGGGAGAGTGACAATAACTTCTAAGATTGTGGATGTGCTGTTGCCACTAGGGATAAAATAACCGATGCTTAGCTTAAGGGTGCGCCGTTAGGTCTAATGCATTTGTTTACATTACGCACATTACTTAATGCGATTATCCGTTGCTTGCAACTTAATACCAACGGGGAACTCAGATGACAACCTAGAGGTGGATTATTAGTCATAGACGCTGTTGGATAACGGTCTATGTATTTTGTCGTAATGCCCACATGAATATCATAGTAATCATCATGTCATATATATATGCATTGTCATGCGCTCAATATTTTGTCAATTGCCTAGCTGTAATTTGTCCACCCAGCATGTTAGTTATCTTTTATGGAGAGACACCACTAGTGAACTGTGGACCCCGGTCCATTCTTTTATACTGATAATACAACCAACTGCAAACATTGTTCCTTTTCATTCTCTGCAATTTATTACTGTTTTCCACACCATACGTTTAATCCTTTGTTTTCAGCAAGCTGGTGAGATTGACAACCTCACTGTTTCGTTGGGGCAAAATAGTTTGATTGTGTGGTGTACAGGTTCCACGTCAGCGCCCACTGACAACCTTTAGAAGTGATTTCTTGGTTCTACTGGTTCGATTAAAACCTTGGTTTCATACTGAGGGAAACTTCTGCTACACTGCTCCATACCTTCCTCTTGGGGTCTCCCAACGAACGTGTGATCCACGTCATCAATTTTCAAGCAAATGGAGAAAAGTGACATGCTATCACTGAACTCGCAGGGATGCGCTTGATGTCGAAAACTTCTTGTTTTGCATCGCGCTATACAAAAATTATGTTGTAAACATGCAATGATTTTGTTTCAATCTTGTCTGATTGTTACAATTTTGTTTTTTCTCGGATTTTTTTGATGTTGCATATATGTGCTAAAAATGCTACAAAGTGATGTTATTTTTGTTGTGTACGCTGGTGCAAAATGTTGTAATGCTATTATGTGTCTATTCTGCAAAGAGTATTCCAAATGTTACAAACGTGTTTCTAAAATGTTGGTTTAGTTGGGCATAAATGTTGGTTTAGCTGGGCATAAATTTTGGTTTAGATGGCATAAATGTTGGGCGCGTTGCATTTTTTGCTACAAAGAAATGAGGATTTTGTTGTGTACACGGTTTTTTTTGCTGCAATTGCGTTATCGAAATGTTGGTAGCTATTTTCACAAGTGTACAAAATCAATAAAAAAATTGTTGCAAAAGAATGTCGCATTCTCAGAAATGTTGTGCAAAATACACAAATATAATCTAACACTATAGTTATTGAAGTATTCCCTCCGATTGAAAATGATTGTCACAGATTTGTCTCCATACAGATATATCTTGACATATTTTAGTGTGTAAATATATCCGAATTTTGTCAAATTTATGCCAACCATTTTTTATTGGAGAAGTAGCAACTAGCATTTGCTTGGAGAAGAGTCCACCCACGTACGTGAATTAAGGACTAATACTCGCGAATATATACCTCCTCCTGTGTGAACAGCAACCTGACCAGCCGCGACAGTGCAAAACTACAAGAAAGCGACGTTTGCTGCTACATGAAAGCCGACCGATTACCTACTCTCCAACCAGCTGCCATCAGATAAGAAGACACGCCACCAATCATCCAGCTCCAAGCACGTCCATCGCCATGTCGGGCGCCTACGACCGCGCAGCCCAGCTCCGCGCGCTGGACGCCACCTGCGCCGGCGTCCACGGCCTGGTCGCCTCCGGCGTCACACACGTGCCCCGCATCTTCCGCACCATTCCCGACGACCAGCACGAGCCCGAGACATGGGAGCCAGCCGTCCCCGCCCCCAGCAGAGCAACGGCGCCGTCGCCAGCCATCCCGGTGATCGACCTAGGAGGGGACCACGCGGCAGTGGTGGCCGCCGTGGGTGACGCCGCCGCGGACTGGGGGTTCTTCCAGGTGACCGGCCACTGCGTGCCTCCAGAGTTGATGGCCGCCGCGCCGTTCCATGAGGCCCCCGGAGGCGAGGGCACCGACAAGGCGCGCCTCTACACGCGCGACCCGGCCAAGCCCGTCAAGTACAACTGCAACTTCAACCTCCACCAGTCAGAGGTGGCAAACTGGCGCGACACCCTCTACGTCCGCGTTGCGCCCGACCCTCCCGCCGCCGACGACATGCCGGACTCCTGTCGCCGGTACGTGCGTCAGCCGCTAGTTTCCTCCATTAATTGTTCTCGTGGAAGAATCACCTTTCACAAAACATGCATTTTTTTTTAGATAAGAGGGTGCGGGTCCTCGGCCTCTGCATCAAATTGATGCACACAGCCATCCGCAATTATTTATCAAAACTTACAAGTTACAACATTGATCAAACCGAAGTCAGCCGCTCGGCAACAAAAGTCACTACAACTATGATGGGGGTGGCCATGATCAAAGCCGCATGCCTTGACCTCCCACCTACACCCATCATCCACAACCGGAGTACCGGTCCAGCAAACACTCAACGCGCACCGCATGCGCGCGCTACGGAAGTTGCTTCCGCCGTCTTCCTCGAACCCATCTTCAGCCAAAGATCAACGCCATGACCTTGCAAGGCCAGCCGGCGACGTCGCCATGACGCCAAACAGCACCACCGCCCTGCCCTCGTTCATTCGCACGCATCCACGCCGAGACCCCACTGCACCATGCTGCCGAGTCACCATTGTCGACGCGGAAAATGGCACGCCGCTCCACCATCAGACCTCTCCAGCCAGGATGTGCTCCAACACGATGCCCCCAAGGAGGAGAACGACACCGGAAGTGCCGCCATCATGCGATCCGGGACACCCAGATCTGAAGTTTCCTCCGGAGCATCAGGGAGGGAGGCCAGAACGTCGCAGCAACGACTCCTTCAACAAGGTAACGACGCCCGCGGGCGCCGCTGTCGTCGGCCCCGACCAAATCGGAGCCCAGCTCTCGCCGGCCGACGAACTTGCCTCAAGATCCGCCGCAAGGATAATAGGGCAGGAGGACGCCAAGAGGCGGGCCGAAACCGCACCACCGACGGAACCCTCGCTGCTCCTCCATCCCCGCTGGGATTCGATCCACGTCTCCAACACCTGGAGGTCATCCATGGTGCCGATTCGCCGGCAGGATCCACCCCCACGTCCCGGCCGCCATCATCGAGATCTCGGGTCGCCGCCGCCGCCGTGAAGGAGAGAGGCGCCGCCCCTACCGCCCGTCCGCACCCAAGCCACGGCTGCCGCCATGCGCTGCCGGGCCGGACGCCATGGCGCCCGGTAGCACCACGTCCCTGCCAAGGGTACCGACCCGTGCCGGGCTTCCTCGACGCGAGAGGACATTCGATCCTCGCCGCCGCCGGCCAACCAGGCTTTGCCTGGCCGAGCCCCATGGCGACGGCGAGGGAGCGGGTCGGAGGAGGGAGGGCCTAGGGTTAGGGTTCCCCTCCCGCCGCCACACGGGGGCAGACGAGAGGAGAGGAGGACGAGAGGAGATTTCACTTGACTTGGAGTCAAGTACACTAGAGGAGACTTTACTTGGAGTCATGTAGTGACGTGTTCTTTGAGTACGCGGAGCACCTAAGAAAACTATGGGACACGCTACTCGGCCTACTGTCAGAGGCACTTGGACTGCCGCCCGGTCATCTGGCTGACATGGGGTGCCACCAGGGCCAGCCAGATGATACTCTGCCACTACTACCCGCCCTGTCCCGAGCCCGAGCTCGCTATCGGCACACCCCACACTCAGACTCCGGCTTCCTCACTGTGCTCCTCCAGGACGGTGTTGGTGGGCTCCAGGTCATCCACGATGACCGGTGGGTCGATGTAGAGCCGATTCCCGGAGCGTTCATCATCAACATAAGCGATCTCTTACAGGTATGTGCGACCGAAACAAACCATGAACACAAGGTTAATGTTTTGTCTTTTGCAAAATATTGACGTGCACACATGTCCAAATTATCTCGAATGATAAGTTCAAGAGCGTGGAGCATAGAGTTGTCGCGAAGAACGCTGCCCCGAGGGTCTCAATCGCGTGCTTCCCAACCAATCCGGGAGGAACGAGGGTGTATGCCCCGATTAAGGATCTACTATCAGAGGAGAACCCGCCACTATACAAGGAGACACTCATCAGCGATTATGTCGGGCATTTCTACTCTGTCGGCTTGGGCCCTAAGATGGCCATCAATGACTTTCGCCTATGAAAGAATCTTTATAAGTTCGGTAAATTCAACAGTAACTTCCAATTATGCAATGCATTTTCTTGAAGGACAACTTCCAGTTTATAAGTTTGGAAAGAATCGTATACAACATATGCCAGTACTAATTAAGTTGCATTGCCTGTTATTCGTTGGTACTTTTTCTCCGTTAAGATTGCACTACTTTTACAAATTGTGTATCTTTTCTTCTTTCGAATCGATGTAGAACAAAATCTGATTTTACTCTTCTACGTCACTCTGAACAATCTACAGTTAATGAGATGCTAACTACCGAGTATTATTAACTTCTAGTGTAAATTTTGACTATCAAATATTTAAATATATATAATTGGTGGGGAGACATATCCTAGAGGGGGTAGTTGTCCTACATGAGACTGTTCATGAAATTCACAATAAGAAAATTGATGCTGCCTTATTTAAGATTGATTTTGAAAAAGTTTATGATAAAGTAAAATGGTCTTTCTTATTGCAGGCATTGCGTGTGAAAGATTTTGATAATAAATGGTGTGATCTCATTCAAAATTTTATAAAGGGGGGTTCAGTGGGAATACATGTCAATGACGATATTGGGTATTATTTCCAAACGAGGAAAGGGCTTTAACGGATCTTTGAGAAATTGTCTGGGCTAAAAATCAATTTCCATAAAAGAGATTTTTTATTTTGGAAAGTCTAAAGATTTTGAGGATCAGTATAGAAATGTCTTTGGATGTGAGTGTGGGTCCCTCCCTTTATGATGCCTAGGGGTTCCTATACACTATAGGAAACTTCTCAATAAAGAATGGAATCCTGTTGAGAACCGGTTTGAAAAACAAAAGGATGCTGGCAAGGAATTTTTTTCTCATACGGAGATAGACTTATCCTAATCAATTATGTCCTTACTAGTCTATCCATGTTTATGCTATCCTTTTTAGAGATACCTAGAGGGATATTGAAAAGGTTAGAATTTTATGAATCTCGTTTCTTCTGGCACAGTGATCAACACAAACAAAATACAGATTATCAAAGTGGAATATTGTTTGTACACCCAAAGATCAAGGGGGGTTTGGGAATTGAGATACTTGACATTAAGAATAAGTGCTTATTAAGTAAGTGGTTGTTCACACTTATTTTTGGAAGGGACTTATGAATGTAAAGGATGAGTTTTTAATAGAGAGTCTTTTGTGGTAGGGAATGGGAAAGCAACACGTTTTGGGGAGGATACCTAGTTGGGAGATGCGCCACTAGCCTCTCAATACCCGCTGCTATATAATGTTGTGTGATGAAAAAACGTTTTGCTCGCAAACATTCTATCTAATTCTCCTTTGCAGATCAATTTTAGAAGGAACTTTGTAGGCAACAATGGGATGCTTCGATTCATTTGGTGCAACGTCTTATGACCATAAACCTAACAAATGACAAGGATAGATTTGTTTGGAAACTAAATACATTAGGATCTTTTATGGTTAAATCCATGTATGACGATTTTTTGAATGGTCATACTATTTTCTTACGAAAATATATTTGAAATCTACCGGTACCACTGAAAAAGATCTTCATGTGGTTTTTTCTTAACACGATTATTTTAACAAAAGATAATCTTGCTAAACATAGTTGGAATGGTTGTAAGAAATGTGTGTTCTGTGACCCAGAGGAATCTATAAATCATTTTTTTTTGATTGCCCAATTTCGAGCCTTACATGGACGGTGGTTCAACATGCGTTTAATATCACCCCACCGTATGATGTTATGAATATGTTCGGTAACTGTCTTAGGGTTGATAAAAACATAAAGCACCAATTCAAGGTTGAACTTGTGCTTTGGTATGGTCACTATGGAATTGCAGGTTATTGAAGTGGTCACGCTATTTTTTTTATAGGTTATTTGCATGGCTTCACACTAGATTCAAGAATGGTATTTCCTAGTCCCGGAGGCGCAACATGCACATATAAACTCTGGATGCACCCGTATGGAGATGGTCGCAGGTGATATCTACTACGAGGGTACCTGGCGGCTCGCCACAATTACAAGCTGCTTAGTCTACATGTATTTTGTTTTTTTGCTGGATGATAACTTGTTTCGCTGTTGCGATTTTGAGATGTAAACTCTGAACCTTAATAACGCTGCAATAAAAGGCTATGTGCATCGAGTGATGCAGAGGCCGGGGTCATGCTCCCCATATCGAGTTTTATTTTTGGTAATGTCAAAATAACATTTAGATTTATTATGAAAATTATAATATAATTAATACAATTCTTGTTGTACAAATAATGTACATATGTAATGTAATAAGAACTACATGCATAGGGAGTAATGGTCAAGGTGTAATTTAGTTAGGGACCTTGTCAATTTTCAAATTAAGGTGTGAGTATGTTGGAGACTTTGTCAGTGTCCAAGACGATTTGTATTGTGAGTATTAATCCTGAGCTTACTGTTTACATACGCCATGTTTTCGTCGACGGAGAGAGCAATACACATGTAATTTCGGCTAAATTAACGAGGACAATGGTATGCATAAAGAACATTTTTTTAAACGGGAATTGTTAATTTTGAAACGGGCATAATGCACCCGACAGATTTTCACCGGAGATGAAAAAGTTAGCTCGCGTGCATGGCCCCCAGCTCTGCAAAGCAGTAAAAAGCAAGCACGGTTCGTTATTCTTGGGAGCTGTTCCTTCTTCCAATTTCGTCCAACGAACTGAAGTTCAGCGCGTCTGACTCTGGCCTGTGCGTGCACATTTTTTTTGTCTCCTGTTACGCTTATAAATCAAGTGTATCACCTGGATCTCTAAACTATACATATGCTGATCAACATTCTGGAAAAAAATGGTTATCACTCTGTTGATTTATGTAAGGCACACGGTGTGACGGTCCTAAGTTAAGCACTGACTAATAATTAGCCTGATGTAGGTTATTATATGTACGCACACATAACTTATACTCTACTCCCACGGAATCTGAAGAGTCTAGGATTCGTACCTTTTGTAACTGAAGTTCTAGGTTTTTTTCCCACGGAATCTAAAGAGCCTAAATTATATAGAGTTTAGGCCGCCCGGATTCGAGAGATTGATATATATATAGAGAGAGAGAGAGAGAGTAGATAGAGTGAGGTTGATCGCGGTTGGAACAACCGGTGGTTCCAACCAGGTCCGTCTCCATAAATTGGGGGCCCCGGTGCGGAATTTTAAGTGATGATTCATTTTTTAAGTAAAAATCATATAGTAACTATTATAGCTAAAAGATTAAAACATAAGTATGTATGTACTCAATAAATAAGATCAATGAAATACTACTACATCCAAAGTAAAAAACTTTAAAAAAACCTTAGAGGATAATAACTTATAGAATATAATAATTGAGTAGTATCCATTCCAAACCTAAAAACAAGAGTGGAAGGTTTTTTATTTTTATTTTTGACAGAACAAGTGGAAGGATACGTACAACATGGGCTTGTCACTTAAGCTCATACATACACTCCAGCCCACTTAAAAGATTATCTTCTTCGTATGTACGCTGGACAGAAAACTTCCATCGTCCATCAATGGGGCTTAGGCCAGCCATGGCGCTCATCTGCTAATCTGATGGAGCCTGGAGTCAGTTTAAGGAGTGGAGCGGAGTAACCTTCTTCCCACCGGAGCTTGACCTGGAGCTGCCACTCCTATGGCGTGCGCCCCGATTTGGAGGCCCCAAGTTTTTTGGGCCCTGTTCCATCGAGCAACTCACTCACCCTCATCGACGACTCTTGGGAGAAAGCAGAATGACCAACGTTCAGATGTACTACTGTACATACTTTATCACGTAAAATAGGTGGCGTAATTCGCAAATGTATGGACGGGTATGTTGTTGATGAATGGTCATGATGATTAACTAGCTACTGCTAGCTTTCTTCCGTAATGACCATGGCCCAATCTGATGCCCAAGACGCAGCCCAGCCTGATGCACATTCCCCGACGACCAGCACGAACCCGAGAAACGGGAGCCAGCCGTGCCTGCCCCAGACCAAGAAACGGCGCCGTCCTCGGCCGTCCCAGTGATCGACCTAGGAGGCGACCACGCGGCGGTGGTGGCCGCCGTGGGAGACGCCGCGGCAAACTGGGGTTTTTTCCAGGTGACGGGCCACTGCGTGCCTCCGGAGTCGATGGCCGCGGCGCTGGGCGCCGCCCGGGCGTTCCAGGAGGCCCCCGGCGGCCAGGGGCGGAGCTGGAGCAACAGTACTACTGCTTAAATGACCTGAAAAATACACTGCCTGATGCACACTTGACTCGCTAACCTGATGCAAAATGCCTTTTTAAGGGGTAAGTAAGGCTAAAAAAATCCTTGGACCCTGATGCATGTGCATCAGGGTTTGCCCTAGCAGCTCCGCCCCTGCCGGTGGCGAAGGCACCAACAAGGCGCGCCTCTACACGCGCGAGGCGGCCAGGCCTGTCAAGTACAACTGCAACTTCGACCTCCGCCAGTCCAAGGTGGCAAACTGGCGTGACACCCTCTACATCCGCGTCGCACCCGGCCCTCCCGCCGCCGCCGACATGCCGAACTCCTACCACCGGTAGGTACATGTACATCAGCATCTAGTTCCTCCATTAATTTTTCTCATCGAAGAAAAGTCTACCCGCTGTGCACGTCACCTTTGACAAAAGGTGCTTGCAGTGACGTGTTTTTTGACTACACTGAGCACGTGAGGAACCTTTGGGATTTTCCGAAGCGGAAAATAATTCTATGAGACCTAGTCTACAAATTTATCTCCGTGGACCAATTCTAGCAATTGACACATGTCGAGGAGAGAGAAAAAGTATATAATCTGGTTGTCTTTTTTAGATCTAAACTGTCACGCATGCCACGTGTCAATTTCTAGAGTTGGTCCACGGAGCTAAATTTGTAGACCAGGTCTCATAATATTATTTTCCGAAGCTCGCTATCGGCACGACCCGCCACTCAGACTCTGGCTTCCTCACCCTGCTTCTCCAGGATGGTGTCAGTGGGCTCCAGGTCATCCATGAGAACTGGTGGGTCGACGTAGAGCCGATTCTCGGAGCGTTCATCGTCAACATCAGCGATCTCTTACAGGTATGTGCGTCTAAAACAACTAAAAATCAAAACCACACAAGATTAATGTTTTTTGTGTGCAAAATAGTGATGTGCACACATGTCTAGATTGTCTCGAATGACAGGTTCCGGAGTGTGGAGCATAGAGTCGTCGCTAAGAATACTACGCCGAGGGTTTCGATCGCGTGCTTCCCAAGCAACCCCGGTGCGACGAGGTTGTATGGCCCCATCAAGGAGCTATTGTCGGAGGAGAACGTACCCACCACTATACAGGGAGATGCTCATTAAGGACTATGTCTCAAATTTCTACTCTGTTGGCTTGGGCCCTAAGATGGCCATCAATGATTTTCGCCTATGAATTTCGTGGAAAGAATCTTAATAAGGTTATTAATAATTCCACAAGAACCTTCCAACTGTGCATGCATTTTCTTGGAGGATAACGTCCAATTTAACTTTTGTGATTCTCCTTTCAGGGGATGATTGCAAATGATAGGTTTAGAAGTGTAGAGCACAAACACCACGCCACTGGTCTCGACTGTGTGCAAGGATTTCGATACTAGAACGAATAAATATCGGGTAAAAGGGAGAGGCGGGTTGGGGGTGGGGTGTGATTTCGGTTAACTTGTGATTACCATGAATTAGCGGTCAGTTACTGGACAAGATTCTTAGAGAACATTGCAAATTCAAACTTGAAAACGTCAAAGAAAAAAAATCAAAAAACGATTTTAGGAGGAAGAATCCGTCCCAAATTCAAATTGGTTCGAGATATTTTTTAAAAAGAAATTTGTCCGATAGAAGGAACATGATGCACGTTCGAGCAATACTAGGGAAGTACTCTCCAACAAAACGTGAGGAAACTCTATAGCTATCTAGTGTCAATGATATAGCATAGCTTTGGTCGACGAGTAATTAAGCTCACATGAACAAGCTCCGTACGTAGGCAACAAATTTTATACCCGAAGAGATTATCTTCAGCTATGTAGGAGGAATAGAGAGAGATTGGTGGAATCGTTGGTTGTATTGCTTGAGCCTCGTGGGCGTATATAAAGGAGTACATGATCTGCTTGGAGTACAAGTCAAGGTAGAATCAAATCCTACGCTATCACTAGTAGAAACAGAGGCATTGGTGCGCCCCTTTAGTACCGGTTGCCACAAAAACCGGTACTAAAGGGGGCATTAGCACCGGTTGTGCTTGGGCGCCAGCTAGGGCCCCGCGGCGAGGACCTTTAGTACCGGTTGGTATTAACAACCGGTACTAAAGGACCTTTTAGTACCGGTTGTTAATACCAACCGGTACTAAAAGGGTGCAGCCCCGCAGGCCACGGTCAGTGGCCCCACGGCAGGCCCTTTAGTACCGGTTGGTAACTAAAACCGGTACTAAAGGTCCTGCCTATATCTTCCACCCCAGCCGAGCCAGCTCCATTTTGGAGCAACTCGACCCCAACCCCATTTTTCCTCTCTCCCAAGCCCTCCCAAGCTCTAGGTCACCCATTTTTTCTCCAACATTTGTCAAGATTGGTGGCACCCTATATAAGGGTTAGCAACTTCTTCATCTTCTCTTCCGGCTTTTCAAGTTTAGCTCATTTTCGTGCAAGTTTAGCAAGTTTGATTTTGGTTGTGCTTGCAAGGTGTTTGATGAAATGACTAAATTAGGGATTTCATTTGTTTTATATGCATTTTGAGCTCGAATTGAAATATAATTTATGGTTTTATATAGTGTCGTCCCGTCCCCTGATCCTCACCGCCGTCGATCGCCCGCGTCGCTCCATCGCCGACACCACCTCGGTGAGCCTCTTTTTTTATCTTTTATTTTAAAAATTGTTAGTTATATGATTTAAATGCATAATTATTTTTGTATAATTTTCTTATGTTTTTTTATATATGTATAGTGTCATGGTTTTGATATCCGTCCCCTTCGGCCCTCGTCCGGTCTATGATTCGGATGTGGTATATCTTTTTAACTATTTATTTTGTTCCGTGTTTATAACAATCATGCCGACCAACTTGACGTAGATATATTTTTATTTAGGAGGTAGTTGAAACGGAAATTCCGGCCGACCCTATTGTCGAGTATTTTAAAAAAGAAAACGACGATTTGAGAGCAAAATTGAAGATAAGTGAAGATTTTCGTCTCCAATGCCTAGAAGAGAAGATGGAATTGGACTTGAAGATTGCCGACATCGTTGATGCTCACGGGGTCGAGCTTGCCGACGTCGTCACTGCTCACGAGAGGAAGATTGATGCAATGCGCGCCAAGCTTAAAAAGATTAGAAAATATGCCATTAGTCAAGAGGCTTGGTATCATTATGATGTTGGTTCAATAGTTACCTTGGTTGCGATTCTGATCGCATTTGTTGTTGGATTTAAATTCTTTAGATAGTTGTATGTTAGTTTCGATTGATGTATGTTTCGTGAGAACTATGTATTACATTTGGGCACTACTCTACTTTGATTTTAATGTGATGAACTTGTATAAATTAATTTGGTCACGTATCTCTATTCATTATTTAGCTGGTGTAATGGTTTTTGATATATTTATGTAATGTAGATGAGCCGAGAATGGATGTACGGTGATCGACGCTGTCCCGAGTTCATTGATGGCATGCATCGTTTTCTCGATGTGGTTAAGTTAAACAAGCTGAAGAATGGTTTTATGATTTGTCCATGTGATGAATGTCGGAATAACAGGAATTACCCGAGCGTAAGAACCATACACTCCCACTTGTTGCGACAAGGCTTCATGCCCAATTATTTTTGTTGGACCAAGCACGGAGAAAGAGGGGTTATAATGGAAAACCCTGAAGAAGAGGATGATGACAACTATCCCGTGTTCTCTGATGAACACGGTGATACTACAATGGGGGAAGAGCATGAGGTCATTGTTGATCAGTCCGACGATGATGATCTTCGTCAGGTCATTCGTGATGAACAGATGAACTGCGTAACTGAAAACGAGTGGTCGAAGCTGGAGCGCATGTTAGAGGATCACAAAAAACCGTTGTACCCAAATTGTGAAGATGACCAGAAAAAGCTAGGTACCACCCTGGAATTGCTGCAGTGGAAGGCAAAGAATGGAATATCTGACAAGGCATTTCAAGAGTTGCTACAAATATTTAAGAAGAATCTTCCGAGGAATAATGAAATGCCCCACAGCACGTACGAAGCAAAGAAGATTGTCTGCCCTCTAGGATTAGAGGTGCAGAAGATACATGCATGCATCAATGACTGCATCCTCTACCGCGGTGAGAAGTACGAGAATTTGAATGCATGCCCGATATGCGGTGCATTGCGGTATAAGATCGCGCGAGATGACCCAGGTGATATTGAGGGCGAGCCGAGCCCCAGGAAGAGGGTTCCCGCGAAGGTGATGTGGTATGCTCCTATAATACCACGGTTGAAACGTTTGTTCCGAAACAAAGAGCATGCCAAGTTGTTGCGATGGCACAAAGAAGACCGTAAGGAAGACGAGATGCTGAGACACCCCGCTGATGGGTCTCAGTGGAGAAAAATCGACAGTGCGTTTGGGGATTTTGCAGCTGACGCAAGGAACTTAAGGTTTGGTCTAAGTACAGATGGCTTGAATCCGTTTGGGGAGCAGAGCAGCAGTCATAGCACCTGGCCCGTGACTCTATGTATCTATAACCTTCCCCTTGGTTGTGCATGAAGCAAAAGTATATTATGATGCCAGTGCTTATCCAAGGACCGAAACAACCCGGCAACGACATTGATGTGTATCTGAGGCCATTAGTTGACGAACTTTTACAGTTGTGGTCTGACGAAGGTGTCCGTGTGTGGGATGAGTACAAACAAGAGGAATTTCCCTACGAGCGTTGCTGTTTGTAACCATCAATGATTGGCCTGCTCTTAGTAACATTTCAGGACAGTCGAACAAGGGATACAATGCATGCACGCACTGTTTAGATAAGACTGACAGTGCATATATAGGTAACAAGATTGTGTACATGGGGCATCGTCAGTTTCTTCCAACCGGGCATCACGTAAGAAACGGAGGCAAGCACTTCAAAGGTTTGGCAGATATCCGGACGAAGCCTACACGCCGTGATGGTGATGTTGTATATGGCATGGTCAAGGATTTGGAAGTAATATTTGGAAAGGGTCCTGGCAGTCTAAATGTTCCGAAAGACGCAAACAAGCGCGTACCCTTGTGGAAAAAGAAATCTATATTTTGGGATTTACCCTATTGGGAAATCCTAGAGGTTCGCTCTGCAATCGACGTGATGCACGTGACGAAAAATCTTTGCGTGAACCTGCTAAACTTCTTAGGCGTGTATGGGAAGACGAAAGATACAGCGGATGCACGGCAGGACCAGCAAAGTAAGCACCACGGAAGAGACAACCTGAATTCAGAGAAGTATCAAGGTACTTCCAGCTACTCTCTTACCAAAGAAGAGAAGGAGATCTTTCTTCAAGTCCTGAGCAGTATCAAGGTCCCGTCTGGCTACTCGTCGAATATAAAGGGAATAATAAACATGGCAGAGAAAAAGTTCCAAAACCTGAAGTCTCATGACTGCCACGTGATTATGACACAATTACTTCCTGTTGCATTGAGGGGGCTTCTACCGGAAAACGTTCGAGTACCCATTGTCAAGCTATGTGCATTCCTGAATGCAATTTCTCAGAAGGTAATTGATCCAGCAACTCTACCAAGTTTACAGACGGGTGTGGTCCAATGTCTTGTCAGCTTTGAGTTGGTCTTTCCACCGGCCTTCTTCAATATTATGACGCACCTCATAGTTCACCTAGTCGAAGAGATTTCCATTCTCGGTCCTGTATTTCTACACAACATGTTTCCCTTTGAGAGGTTCATGGGAGTCTTAAAGAAATACGTTCATAACCGTGCTAGGCCAGAAAGAAGCATGTCCAAGGGCTATGAAACAGAAGAGGTCATTGAGTTCTGTGTTGACTTTCTTCCAGATCTTAAGCCCATCGGTATTCCTCAATCACGCCATGAGGGGAGACTGCGTGGAAAAGGCACGCTAGGAAAGAAAGCAACAATAATGTATTAAACCTTTTATGTAACTATGTCCTGAAAACTCAGAAGAGAGATCTAAACGGTTGCAGGACGTAGCTAGGGAACCCGAATATATGAGTGAGTAACCTAGGAAACAAAACACACGGTTTCTCCTAGCTACAGCCCGACACTGATTCACGGTCGAATGTCGTTGCATTCAGTGTCGGGCATAGCTAGGAAACCCGAATGTTTTGTGTTTGAGCGCCACTTCGATCCAAGCAGAGGTAAGACGTCTCTGATGATCTACAACCGTCCGGCAAGACGTCTCTGATGATCTGCAACCGTTTGGAACGGTCACAGGTCATCAGAGACGTCTTGCCGCTGGTTGCCCAAAGATGCCTCTCCGAGTGACGATGGAATGTTTTGTGTGAGTGAGTGAGTGACGCTGGAATTCCGGGAGGTGGGCTATATATAGGGTCATGTGGCTCACGAAGTGGTCGTGATACTGCTGATCCAACAGCTCACAATCCCTCAAAAGAAACACACTCTGATCCAACGTCTCACGAGCGCTTGAAAGAAACACACGATCCGTGTGCTTCTTTAGTACCGGTTGGTAACACCAACCGGGACTAAAGTCGGGCTCACCCCTGATCCAACGTCTCACAAGCACTTAAAAGAAACACACCTCTGATCCAACGTCTCACGAGCGCTTGAAAGAAACACACGATTTGTGTGCTTCTTTAGTACCGGTTGGTAACACCAACCGGGACTAAAGTCGGGCTCACCCCTGATCCAACGTCTCACAAGCACTTAAAAGAAACACACTTCTGATCCAACGTCTCACGAGCGCTTGAAAGAAACACACGATCCGTGTGCTTCTTTAGTACCGGTTGGTAACACCAACCGGGACTAAAGTCGGGCTCACCCCTGATCCAACGTCTCACAAGCACTTAAAAGAAACACACCGCTTGATCCAACGGCTCCCAAGCACTAAAGTCATCTCGCTTTGCTCGGGGCGAAACTATGCCGCGATGGGTTTCCGTATAGGACCCCGCTCCAAATTCGTGCAGAAATGCTCACGCTTGTAGAGAAGTTTGACAGGAAAGTTACGAATAGTCCGTTCTACCGAACTGAAGCTGACCGTGATTCGTACGGTCGTTCCTGTCTCTGGGTAGTTGACAGCGATGATGACGATGATTTCATGCCGTCGTCAAAGGAAAGGAGGGTTGAAACACTGACCGCACATCGGATTTGTATCTTGGTTCACACGGTTGCGAAGATGGCGGCCGGCTTTTGGAGATTTTGTCCTCTGTTCCTCTCTTCGTCGCGGTTGGGTTTGCTCTGACCTTTCTGCGGAGGTACTGGAGGTGGTGTGGCCTGCTCCCGGCGGTGGTCGTCGGTTGGCGTGCTCGCCTGAAGAGGATTGAATCGGGGCGTCGCCCCCGCCGATATGGCTTTCCTTCGTCTTCAGATCTCGGCGTCCGCGTCGGGTGACTACTGCGGCGACATCACCTGGTGGCAGTAGAGAAAAAAGTAGAGAAAAAAACAAAATAGAAACCAAATAGATATAAAAAACAGAAAACAAAAGAAAGAAAAAAAACTAGAGAAAAAAAATTCAAAAAGCCCATTAGTACCGGTTGTAAACTAGAACCGGTACTAAAGGGCTGGGCTTCGCGCGGGAATTTTCGCCGCGGCCCAAAAGGCACCTTTAGCACCGGTTGTAGACTACAACCGGTACTAAAGACCCTTTAGTACCGGTTGTAGTCTACAACCGGTGCTAAAGGTGTGTTGGGGGCAGTTAAAGCAGGGGATCGACGAATCGATCCCCAAATCGACAAGTCCTGCCGCGCTCCGTCCCCGCCGTGCTCCAGCCTTCTTCTCCCCGGCGGCGAAGCCCTGCCGCGCTCCGTCCCCGCCGTGCTCCGGCCTCTGCCGCGCCCCCCGCCGTCGCCGCCGTCCTCCGCCCTCCATTGCCGCGTGGCCTCCGCCATCGCCGGCCGCATCGCCTCCGCGCGCGCACGGCATCGACGCCGGCGCCGCCCTCCAGCCTTCTCCGGCACCTCGTCGCCCCCGCGCTGCTCCACCACCGCGTCCCGAGCTGCTCCGGCGCCGGCCTCCACCACCGCGTCCTCGGCCTCCACCACCGCGCGCCATCGTCGATCGCCGGCCATTTTGTAAGTTTTTTTCTTTTTTTTATTACTGTTTTTTCATTACTGTTTATTACTGTTTTTTGCATTTTGTTAGTTACAGATTTTTTTAGAAGTGTTCATTACTGTTTATTACTGTTTTTTAGTAGTTTGAAATTGTAGTAGCTAGTTTCAAAGTTTGAATTTTTGCTAAGTTTGAAATTGTAGTTTGAAATTGTAGTAGCTAGTGTTCATTTTGTTCATTTTGTTAGTTTGAAATTGTAGTAGCTAGTTTCAAAGTTTGAATTTTTGTTATTACTTTTTTTATTACTGTTTTTAGTTAAGTTTTAAATTTTGTTTAGCATTTTTAGAAATTTGTAGCAATTTTGTAGATAGCAAAATATAGATAGCATTTTTTGTAATTTAGTACTTTTGTAGTTTTGTAATTTTTGAATGAAAATTCTTGTTTAAAATGAGTATGAAAATTTGTTAAATGACACTTGTGTATGAAATTTTAAAGTTTAATTAGATTGTTTAAAATTTGTGTATGAAAAATGTTAAATGACACTTTACAATTATGCAAATTTTTGTGTTGTTGCCCATTTTTGTTAGTTAGCATTAGTAAAAATAAAATTGTCAAGTTAGAAATATTGTCAATTTAGAAATATTGTAAAGTTAGAAATATTGTCAAGTTAGAAATATTGTAAAGTTAGAAATTTTGCTAAGTTTGAAATATTGCTAAATTTCAAATATTGCTAAGTTTCAAATATTGTTAAGTTAGAAATATTGTAAAGTTTGAAATATTGCTAAGTTTCAAATATTGCTAAGTTTCAAATATTGCTAAGTTTGAAATATTGTAGAGTTTGAAATTTTGCTAAGTTTGAAATATTGCTAAATTTCAAATATTGCTAAGTTTCAAATATTGTTAAGTTAGAAATATTGTAAAGTTTGAAATATTGCTAAGTTTCAAATATTGCTAAGTTTGAAATATTGTTAAGTTTGAAATATTGCTAATTTCAAATATTGCTAAGTTAGAAATATTGTTAAGTTCGAAATATTGTTAAGTTAGAAATATTGCTAAGTTTCAAAATTTGCAGTGACATTGAGCTATGGCGGACGATGCCCCCACCTTCGTCCGAGATTTGGAGGAAGAAGACCGTCTCCAACAAATAATATATAACACCGCTGCCGGACCCAATTCCGATGGAGAATATTCCGATGGAGAAGATTCGTCCGACGGAGAAGACGCCGAAGAATTCAGCGCGAAATGTTTGAATGACTCCGGTGAGGGACTTGAGTTAGAAAAATTCAGAGATGACGACGACGACGAAGAAGAACCGTCTGGATCTAAGGCGGACGATGCCCTAGCTAAGAAGAAGGTATATATTAAGTCTTGTTGATCACTATAGCTAGATGCATTAATTGATTTATATGCGCACTTATTAACGAAACATTTTTCTTTCAGCCCTCTGGATCTAAGTCGTCAATCCCCGTACGAGGCCCGGCCCAAGGGTTAAAGCTCCCGGAAGGTGCAACGTTGTCGATCGACGAAGTTACCTTCAAAGGCAAACCAGAGAAACCCGATGGAATCTACAATAAATATGTACGACAGTGCGGAGTTTTTGTAAGGGACATGGTCCCGATCACTGTGACAGAATGGAATGAGCCGAAGAAAGCCAACATAGGCGCAAAATATCTCGAGCAAAGAATTAAAGAGACCCTTTGGGACTCGATGATGTCTAAATTCAACCTACCGGCAGATCTCCCACAGAAGATGAAGGATAAAGTCAAGGAGTGGACTCTTAGCAAGATGGCTCAGCAATTCAACAACTGGAAGAACACATTGTGGAGAAAATATGGGAACAAAGATATAGTTTTCAAAGGACATCTAGAGAAGCTAAAAGATGATTGGGCTGAATTTGCGGCGTATAAGAATTCGGGCGTCTCTGTGGCCCGATCGACACAAAATAAGTTGAATGCCTCGAAGAAGAAATATTTCCATCATTTGGGCTCAGGTGGCTACAAGACTGCATTGCCTAAGTGGCAAGCCTATGAAGACGAGCTGCGAAAACAAGGGATCCCTCCACAGACAGATGACTGGCCCGACAGGTCCAAGTTCTGGTTGTTCGCGCATGGGGCAGTGTTGCACCCAGAAACAGGGCTGATTGTTGCAAAGGGAAAATGGCGGAGAAAAATTAGAAGAGTCATCAGAAAAATAAAAAATGTCATAGCACTAGTCAAGGAGGGAAAATTTGTTCCCGATAGAGAGGACGACGAGCTTTCACAAGCCCTCGGGAATAAAGAACACTGGGGGCGATGTCGAGCCAGAGGAGGCGGGGTTGGTTTTCTTGAAGGGTTTCCGGAAGACGTTGCAACTTATAGAAAACATTGCAGAAGTAAGAAGAGGGAGGCGGAGAGGGTTACTGCATTAGAACGCACGGTGCAGGATGTGCAGAAGCAACTGGCCTCAATGACCCAGACCAGGGAATCTCAACTGCGAGTAGAAGATCCTGCAGGCGATGCCTGCCCATCTCAGCGGAAAAGCAGCGTGGGTTCCACGCAGCTACAAGATCCTGCAGTTGATGAACCAGTTGCTGAACCATCGGCGGCTCACTACCCCGTGGATGATATCACGGAGAAGACAAATTGTGAGTTACATGCGCCGATGATGAACATTACTTATCCGGTGGCGACTGGCTATGCTTTACGACATCAACCTGGAGAAACCTTCCATTTTGGTGTGATTCCGCCTGGATTTGCTCGTGTCGGGGTCACGAAAGTTATGCCGGGATTCAACGCAATACGTCTTGAATTTCCTGGAGCTGAAGGCGAGAAGACATTGGGAGAAGTTGAGTTTGGTATCGTTCTATGGAAGAAGAAATACATCAAGTTTCCAGACTCGGAGCCAAGGCCACCGACTCCTCCCGTTAGACATTCACCACATCAAAGTCCACCCGCCTCCCCCCACGAAGTTTGGGATCCCGCCGCGAGTCCATCTCCCGCGCTGTCCCGTCAACCGACTGATGCGCCCACTAGTAACTTGACAAAGCGGAAGCTGTTCCCGTCGTCCACCCCTGTCAAGAAACGTGGAAAAAGTGTACGGGCTCCTGAGAACCCCAAGGAAGTCAAGGCTCCTGAGAAGTTAACTTCTGAGATGACTCAGCAGGAAATAGCTGAGAGCCTACGTGAAGGGTCAAGAGCCTTTTTTGAGCAGAAAAAGAAGGAAAGAGTGGAGGCAAGACTTGACCCCATAAAGGAACTTCTGAAGACTATACCAAATGAGGTAAAAGATCAAACCGTTGACAACCTATATGACCCTCCACCTCCGCCCATTTCAGACTACGAGCGAGGTATTGACAAGGTACTTTCCTCGCAGAATGAGCAAGAGAAATTGTGCGGGAAAGGAGTTGCCCAGCTCGGAGAACAAGAAGCACAATCGCTCGCCCCGCTCATTGTACCTTCTGAAACTCGGGAAATCGAGCATGGAGAAGTTGTCCTTGGCGACTCAGGTTACCCCATGGCGGAGATTGCCCCACGATTTGATTTTGAACTCGGGCTGCCTATGGTGGAAAATCCGAGCCAGCTAACAACACAGTTATGGAATTTGAATCGCTGGTACATGACCGCCGCAAAAGAAGGAAAATTCTATCTCATGGCGGCGGTTAAGGAACAACACTACTTCCGAGAATATTGTGTGCATGTTGAGTTCCGAGAACTTTTTCAGATGTACAATCAACGTGCTCTCGACAAATCTCTCATCAGCTGCTATTGTCTGTAAGTAATTTATTCGTGTAATTTAATTATCTATAGTTATAAGCTCTCGTTCATTGCTTGTAATTATCGTCACAAAATTCTTTTGTACGCTAATTATGCAGAATGAAGATACGTGAATGCAGACTCGAAGGAATCTGGGACATTGGTTTCATTGACCCGGATAAAGTTCATGTCAAGACCGTGGATGAAAATCCCGTGAACACAGAGGACGTTTTGCTAACGTTCTTTAAGCGACAAAGTACCAAAAAGGAAATACTATTTCCTTACAACTTCGGGTGAGTTTTACCGTCTTCTACACATTCTATTTTGCTTCCCCGATATAAAGTGTAATCGATAAGTTCTGAATACCTGCGTATATAAACGTGCGCAGGTTCCACTACATTCTGCTAATCATTAGACTCGAGGAAGGAGAAGTTGAAGTCTGGGACTCACTAAGGAAAGATCAAAATGAATACAAAAGCGTGCGTCTAATGCTCAAGAGGTAATTTCAATCGCACTATATCAGCCTCTTTCGTTCATTTCCGGATATCAAAAGTATAAGTAATAACTACTCAATTCATTTTCTTTTCCGGACAGGGTTTACAGAAAGTTCAAAGCGGAAGAACGCGGTGTATGGCCAGAAAAGCTGGAGTTCAAGTCTAACAACGTAAGTACTACTACGTGTATCTTTCTAATACCATTATCATTCTCTTGATTATTATTTGATTAAATTATATTCTTGTATATATAGTGGTGTCTGCGACAACCACAGGGGACAGAACTATGTGGATACTACGTTTGCGAGTACATTCACACGAAGGTCAATGAGAGAGTCAAGAGTGTAAGAAATCGAGAGGTACGTGAACATCATACACAACTTTTATTTTGCCACCATGCATCAATTGTGTTTAGTTTCGATCATAGCTGATTTTATTTCCTTCTTTTAAAGATGTCAAACAAGCGGAGCCAGCTCCTACCACGCAACCGCGTAAAAGCTATTGCGGAGGAATTGGCGGGATTCTTACTTACACATGTCATAGATGAACACGGTGAATTCTACTTTGACGAAAGACCACCTCCACCCCCTGCAGTCGATGCTACAAGGGAACCGCCGGCAGTCGATGCTACAAGGGAACCGGCTCCATTGTAATTAATTAGGAGTACTTAAATTTATATGTGACGAGAGTACTTTGTATGTGTATAATGACTACTTTATATGTGTAGTGAGTACTTTATACGCGATCTCCTCCGAAACCCTGAAAAATGAGCGAAAAGGAAAAAAACAGAAACCCTAAACCCCGAAAAATAATCGAAAAGAAAAAAAACCAAAACCCCCCTGAAATAATAAGCAAAAAAAGCAGGAACCTTTAGTACCGGTTTGTATGAAAAACCGGTACTAAAGGTCCTCAGGGTCGAGCTCGCCTGTGCGCCCACGTGGAGACCCTTTAGTACCGGTTTTATTTAGGTGCCGGTACTAAAGGGTTACCCCTTTAGTGCCGACCCTTTAGTACCGGTTGTGTGGCCGGTACTAAAGGCCATCTACAACCGGTACTAGAGGTGGGTTCTCTACTAGTGTATCCTATCTTTCCTAACTAATCACGATACTCAACATCCCCACGCAGTCACAGCGGTAGCGACGCAGACGGTGAGACTGGAGAAGAATCCGAAGGTGGAGCCGACGGACCTTCCCACCACAGTTGTAACGGTCGACGCGTCGCGGAAGTTGTGGCTGGAGCAAAAACTGATGAGGTTCTCAAGCAAGGCGGTAGCCCTTTGTGCCGATGTCGATGTAGCCGAGAGCGTAGGGTGGTGTAGCCGTAGTCGAAGTAGCCGTGCGTGGGACGCCGTGGTCGATGTCGATTCGGGGTTGCCGGGGTAGAGGAGCCGTCAGGAGCCGCGGGCGCAAGGTAGCGCCAGGTAGTCAGGGCGCAGTGGTGCGCCGAGTGGAAGATGACGTGGACGAGGCGTCGCGCCGGGTTTGCCAATCCCGGGGACACGTCGTGGACGAAGGCACGCATCGGTGTTGCCAGCACCGAGCATGCGTAGACAGAAGGTCAGTCGGTGTTGACGAGGCGCCGCTCCAGGTTTGCCAAGCCCGGGGGCACATCGTGGATGAAGGCACGCGTCGGTGTTGCCAGCACCGGGCATGCGTAGACGGGGACCAGTACAAGCTGTATGCCATGTCGAAGGGCCAGCAGAGGAGGACTCGACGACGGTTGCGGCGCCAAACGGCGTGGGTAGAAGGTGCCGATGTCGCCCGCGGTTGTCGGAGTAGATGAAGTGGTCGGGGAAGATGATGGTGACGCTGGCGATGAGCTGGTAGTGGAGGGAGACGAAGTTGTGGTTGGCGACGACGACGGTAGCCCGTAAAGGGCCACGACGGTCGCATGTAGAAGCGCGACGATGGCGGCGATAGCCTGCAAAAGGCCACGGCGGTCGCGTGTAGAGGCGCGGCGACGGTGCTCGAAGTAGGCGAAGAAGAGCCCAACATCATGACAAAGACCAAACAGGGATGGTGGCGTTCCCGCGCCTCGGAAGGCGGCGCGGCGCATACCACGGAGACGTCAACGTGCGAGGACGGCGAAGCGGACCGCGTGCCGCAGCGCTACGGCCCGGACGGGCAACGGAGCGGCGACGCGCGTGTCAGGGCGACGGCGGGGACGACTTCGGCGGTGGCGTGGACCGCGTGCCGCGGCGCTACGGCCCGAAGGGGCGACGCAGCGGCGACGTGCGGTTCGGTGCAGCCGCGGGAGAACCACAGGGCGGCGGCGTTGCAGCCCGAAGGGGCGACGCAGCGGCAGCCCGATGGTCGATCGGTGGTAGGCGCGCTGAACTCGAGGACGAGCTTCACGGGAACCTGCGAAGGCGCACGCAGACGACTGTACGGCTCGACCGCGCGGCGCGGATGGGGTGGATCAGGGCGAGGGGGTGATCAATCCGATCGCTCGCGAGCTGGAGGATGCGCCGCTCGGCGGGAGGCGGGGCGGCGAAGAAGCCGAGCGGCCAATGTAGCCTCGGCGCCCAGGCGGCCAACGCAGCACCGGTGTGAGGAAGCCAGGCGCACGGCGGAAGCGCCCGAGCGGCAGACGCGCGGAGGACGGCC
>CAMZMU010000056.1:54800783-54914123 GCA_947311845.1 Poa pratensis
GATTTTTTTGATGTTGCATATATGTGCTAAAAATGCTACAAAGTGATGTTATTTTTGTTGTGTACGCTGGTGCAAAATGTTGTAATGCTATTATGTGTCTATTCTGCAAAGAGTATTCCAAATGTTACAAACGTGTTTCTAAAATGTTGGTTTAGTTGGGCATAAATGTTGGTTTAGCTGGGCATAAATTTTGGTTTAGATGGCATAAATGTTGGGCGCGTTGCATTTTTTGCTACAAAGAAATGAGGATTTTGTTGTGTACACGGTTTTTTTTTGCTGCAATTGCGTTATCGAAATGTTGGTAGCTATTTTCACAAGTGTACAAAATCAATAAAAAAATTGTTGCAAAAGAATGTCGCATTCTCAGAAATGTTGTGCAAAATACACAAATATAATCTAACACTATAGTTATTGAAGTATTCCCTCCGATTGAAAATGATTGTCACAGATTTGTCTCCATACAGATATATCTTGACATATTTTAGTGTGTAAATATATCCGAATTTTGTCAAATTTATGCCAACCTTTTTTATTGGAGAAGTAGCAACTAGCATTTGCTTGGAGAAGAGTCCACCCACGTACGTGAATTAAGGACTAATACTCGCGAATATATACCTCCTCCTGTGTGAACAGCAACCTGACCAGCCGCGACAGTGCAAAACTACAAGAAAGCGACGTTTGCTGCTACATGAAAGCCGACCGATTACCTACTCTCCAACCAGCTGCCATCAGATAAGAAGACACGCCACCAATCATCCAGCTCCAAGCACGTCCATCGCCATGTCGGGCGCCTACGACCGCGCAGCCCAGCTCCGCGCGCTGGACGCCACCTGCGCCGGCGTCCACGGCATGGTCGCCTCCGGCGTCACACACGTGCCCCGCATCTTCCGCACCATTCCCGACGACCAGCACGAGCCCGAGACATGGGAGCCAGCCGTCCCCGCCCCCAGCAGAGCAACGGCGCCGTCGCCAGCCATCCCGGTGATCGACCTAGGAGGGGACCACGCGGCAGTGGTGGCCGCCGTGGGTGACGCCGCCGCGGACTGGGGTTCTTCCAGGTGACCGGCCACTGCGTGCCTCCAGAGTTGATGGCCGCCGCGCCGTTCCATGAGGCCCCCGGAGGCGAGGGCACCGACAAGGCGCGCCTCTACACGCGCGACCAGGCCAAGCCCGTCAAGTACAACTGCAACTTCAACCTCCACCAGTCAGAGGTGGCAAACTGGCGCGACACCCTCTACGTCCGCGTTGCGCCCGACCCTCCCGCCGCCGACGACATGCCGGACTCCTGTCGCCGGTACGTGCGTCAGCCGCTAGTTTCCTCCATTAATTGTTCTCGTGGAAGAATCACCTTTCACAAAACATGCATTTTTTTTTAGATAAGAGGGTGCGGGTCCTCGGCCTCTGCATCAAATTGATGCACACAGCCATCCGCAATTATTCATCAAAACTTACAAGTTACAACATTGATCAAACCGAAGTCAGCCGCTCGGCAACAAAAGTCACTACAACTATGATGGGGGTGGCCATGATCAAAGCCGCATGCCTTGACCTCCCACCTACACCCATCATCCACAACCGGAGTACCGGTCCAGCAAACACTCAACGCGCACCGCATGCGCGCGCTACGGAAGTTGCTTCCGCCGTCTTCCTCGAACCCATCTTCAGCCAAAGATCAACGCCATGACCTTGCAAGGCCAGCCGGCGACGTCGCCATGACGCCAAACAGCACCACCGCCCTGCCCTCGTTCATTCGCACGCATCCACGCCGAGACCCCACTGCACCATGCTGCCGAGTCACCATTGTCGACGCGGAAAATGGCACGCCGCTCCACCATCAGACCTCTCCAGCCAGGATGTGCTCCAACACGATGCCCCCAAGGAGGAGAACGACACCGGAAGTGCCGCCATCATGCGATCCGGGACACCCAGATCTGAAGTTTCCTCCGGAGCATCAGGGAGGGAGGCCAGAACGTCGCAGCAACGACTCCTTCAACAAGGTAACGACGCCCGCGGGCGCCGCTGTCGTCGGCCCCGACCAAATCGGAGCCCAGCTCTCGCCGGCCGACGAACTTGCCTCAAGATCCGCCGCAAGGATAATAGGGCAGGAGGACGCCAAGAGGCGGGCCGAAACCGCACCACCGACGGAACCCTCGCTGCTCCTCCATCCCCGCTGGGATTCAATCCACGTCTCCAACACCTGGAGGTCATCCATGGTGCCGATTCGCCGGCAGGATCCACCCCCACGTCCCGGCCGCCATCATCGAGATCTCGGGTCGCCGCCGCCGCCGTGAAGGAGAGAGGCGCCGCCCCTACCGCCCGTCCGCACCCAAGCCACGGCTGCCGCCATGCGCTGCCGGGCCGGACGCCATGGCGCCCGGTAGCACCACGTCCCTGCCAAGGGTACCGACCCGTGCCGGGCTTCCTCGACGCGAGAGGACATTCGATCCTCGCCGCCGCCGGCCAACCAGGCTTTGCCTGGCCGAGCCCCATGGCGACGGCGAGGGAGCGGGTCGGAGGAGGGAGGGCCTAGGGTTAGGGTTCCCCTCCCGCTGCCACACGGGGGCAGACGAGAGGAGAGGAGGACGAGAGGAGATTTCACTTGACTTGGAGTCAAGTACACTAGAGGAGACTTTACTTGGAGTCATGTAGTGACGTGTTCTTTGAGTACGCGGAGCACCTAAGAAAACTATGGGACACGCTACTCGGCCTACTGTCAGAGGCACTTGGACTGCCGCCCGGTCATCTGGCTGACATGGGGTGCCACCAGGGCCAGCCAGATGATACTCTGCCACTACTACCCGCCCTGTCCCGAGCCCGAGCTCGCTATCGGCACACCCCCCACTCAGACTCCGGCTTCCTCACTGTGCTCCTCCAGGACGGTGTTGGTGGGCTCCAGGTCATCCACGATGACCGGTGGGTCGATGTAGAGCCGATTCCCGGAGCGTTCATCATCAACATAAGCGATCTCTTACAGGTATGTGCGACCGAAACAAACCATGAACACAAGGTTAATGTTTTGTCTTTTGCAAAATATTGACGTGCACACATGTCCAAATTATCTCGAATGATAAGTTCAAGAGCGTGGAGCATAGAGTTGTCGCGAAGAACGCTGCCCCGAGGGTCTCAATCGCGTGCTTCCCAACCAATCCGGGAGGAACGAGGGTGTATGCCCCGATTAAGGATCTACTATCAGAGGAGAACCCGCCACTATACAAGGAGACACTCATCAGCGATTATGTCGGGCATTTCTACTCTGTCGGCTTGGGCCCTAAGATGGCCATCAATGACTTTCGCCTATGAAAGAATCTTTATAAGTTCGGTAAATTCAACAGTAACTTCCAATTATGCAATGCATTTTCTTGAAGGACAACTTCCAGTTTATAAGTTTGGAAAGAATCGTATACAACATATGCCAGTACTAATTAAGTTGCATTGCCTGTTATTCGTTGGTACTTTTTCTCCGTTAAGATTGCACTACTTTTACAAATTGTGTATCTTTTCTTCTTTCGAATCGATGTAGAACAAAATCTGATTTTACTCTTCTACGTCACTCTGAACAATCTACAGTTAATGAGATGCTAACTACCGAGTATTATTAACTTCTAGTGTAAATTTTGACTATCAAATATTTAAATATATATAATTGGTGGGGAGACATATCCTAGAGGGGGTAGTTGTCCTACATGAGACTGTTCATGAAATTCACAATAAGAAAATTGATGCTGCCTTATTTAAGATTGATTTTGAAAAAGTTTATGATAAAGTAAAATGGTCTTTCTTATTGCAGGCATTGCGTGTGAAAGATTTTGATAATAAATGGTGTGATCTCATTCAAAATTTTATAAAGGGGGGTTCAGTGGGAATACATGTCAATGACGATATTGGGTATTATTTCCAAACGAGGAAAGGGCTTTAACGGATCTTTGAGAAATTGTCTGGGCTAAAAATCAATTTCCATAAAAGAGATTTTTTATTTTGGAAAGTCTAAAGATTTTGAGGATCAGTATAGAAATGTCTTTGGATGTGAGTGTGGGTCCCTCCCTTTATGATGCCTAGGGGTTCCTATACACTATAGGAAACTTCTCAATAAAGAATGGAATCCTGTTGAGAACCGGTTTGAAAAACAAAAGGATGCTGGCAAGGAATTTTTTTCTCATACGGAGATAGACTTATCCTAATCAATTATGTCCTTACTAGTCTATCCATGTTTATGCTATCCTTTTTAGAGATACCTAGAGGGATATTGAAAAGGTTAGAATTTTATGAATCTCGTTTCTTCTGGCACAGTGATCAACACAAACAAAATACAGATTATCAAAGTGGAATATTGTTTGTACACCCAAAGATCAAGGGGGGTTTGGGAATTGAGATACTTGACATTAAGAATAAGTGCTTATTAAGTAAGTGGTTGTTCACACTTATTTTTGGAAGGGACTTATGAATGTAAAGGATGAGTTTTTAATAGAGAGTCTTTTGTGGTAGGGAATGGGAAAGCAACACGTTTTGGGGAGGATACCTAGTTGGGAGATGCGCCACTAGCCTCTCAATACCCGCTGCTATATAATGTTGTGTGATGAAAAAACGTTTTGCTCGCAAACATTCTATCTAATTCTCCTTTGCAGATCAATTTTAGAAGGAACTTTGTAGGCAACAATGGGATGCTTCGATTCATTTGGTGCAACGTCTTATGACCATAAACCTAACAAATGACAAGGATAGATTTGTTTGGAAACTAAATACATTAGGATCTTTTATGGTTAAATCCATGTATGACGATTTTTTGAATGGTCATACTATTTTCTTACGAAAATATATTTGAAATCTACCGGTACCACTGAAAAAGATCTTCATGTGGTTTTTTCTTAACACGATTATTTTAACAAAAGATAATCTTGCTAAACATAGTTGGAATGGTTGTAAGAAATGTGTGTTCTGTGACCCAGAGGAATCTATAAATCATTTTTTTTTGATTGCCCAATTTCGAGCCTTACATGGACGGTGGTTCAACATGCGTTTAATATCACCCCACCGTATGATGTTATGAATATGTTCGGTAACTGTCTTAGGGTTGATAAAAACATAAAGCACCAATTCAAGGTTGAACTTGTGCTTTGGTATGGTCACTATGGAATTGCAGGTTATTGAAGTGGTCACGCTATTTTTTTTATAGGTTATTTGCATGGCTTCACACTAGATTCAAGAATGGTATTTCCTAGTCCCGGAGGCGCAACATGCACATATAAACTCTGGATGCACCCGTATGGAGATGGTCGCAGGTGATATCTACTACGAGGGTACCTGGCGGCTCGCCACAATTACAAGCTGCTTAGTCTACATGTATTTTGTTTTTTTGCTGGATGATAACTTGTTTCGCTGTTGCGATTTTGAGATGTAAACTCTGAACCTTAATAACGCTGCAATAAAAGGCTATGTGCATCGAGTGATGCAGAGGCCGGGGTCATGCTCCCCATATCGAGTTTTATTTTTGGTAATGTCAAAATAACATTTAGATTTATTATGAAAATTATAATATAATTAATACAATTCTTGTTGTACAAATAATGTACATATGTAATGTAATAAGAACTACATGCATAGGGAGTAATGGTCAAGGTGTAATTTAGTTAGGGACCTTGTCAATTTTCAAATTAAGGTGTGAGTATGTTGGAGACTTTGTCAGTGTCCAAGACGATTTGTATTGTGAGTATTAATCCTGAGCTTACTGTTTACATACGCCATGTTTTCGTCGACGGAGAGAGCAATACACATGTAATTTCGGCTAAATTAACGAGGACAATGGTATGCATAAAGAACATTTTTTTAAACGGGAATTGTTAATTTTGAAACGGGCATAATGCACCCGACAGATTTTCACCGGAGATGAAAAAGTTAGCTCGCGTGCATGGCCCCCAGCTCTGCAAAGCAGTAAAAAGCAAGCACGGTTCGTTATTCTTGGGAGCTGTTCCTTCTTCCAATTTCGTCCAACGAACTGAAGTTCAGCGCGTCTGACTCTGGCCTGTGCGTGCACATTTTTTTGTCTCCTGTTACGCTTATAAATCAAGTGTATCACCTGGATCTCTAAACTATACATATGCTGATCAACATTCTGGAAAAAAATGGTTATCACTCTGTTGATTTATGTAAGGCACACGGTGTGACGGTCCTAAGTTAAGCACTGACTAATAATTAGCCTGATGTAGGTTATTATATGTACGCACACATAACTTATACTCTACTCCCACGGAATCTGAAGAGTCTAGGATTCGTACCTTTTGTAACTGAAGTTCTAGGTTTTTTTCCCACGGAATCTAAAGAGCCTAAATTATATAGAGTTTAGGCCGCCCGGATTCGAGAGATTGATATATATATAGAGAGAGAGAGAGAGTAGATAGAGTGAGGTTGATCGCGGTTGGAACAACCGGTGGTTCCAACCAGGTCCGTCTCCATAAATTGGGGGCCCCGGTGCGGAATTTTAAGTGATGATTCATTTTTTAAGTAAAAATCATATAGTAACTATTATAGCTAAAAGATTAAAACATAAGTATGTATGTACTCAATAAATAAGATCAATGAAATACTACTACATCCAAAGTAAAAAACTTTAAAAAAACCTTAGAGGATAATAACTTATAGAATATAATAATTGAGTAGTATCCATTCCAAACCTAAAAACAAGGAGTGGAAGGTTTTTTTTTTTATTTTTGACAGAACAAGTGGAAGGATACGTACAACATGGGCTTGTCACTTAAGCTCATACATACACTCCAGCCCACTTAAAAGATTATCTTCTTCGTATGTACGCTGGACAGAAAACTTCCATCGTCCATCAATGGGGCTTAGGCCAGCCATGGCGCTCATCTGCTAATCTGATGGAGCCTGGAGTCAGTTTAAGGAGTGGAGCGGAGTAACCTTCTTCCCACCGGAGCTTGACCTGGAGCTGCCACTCCTATGGCGTGCGCCCCGATTTGGAGGCCCCAAGTTTTTTGGGCCCTGTTCCATCGAGCAACTCACTCACCCTCATCGACGACTCTTGGGAGAAAGCAGAATGACCAACGTTCAGATGTACTACTGTACATACTTTATCACGTAAAATAGGTGGCGTAATTCGCAAATGTATGGACGGGTATGTTGTTGATGAATGGTCATGATGATTAACTAGCTACTGCTAGCTTTCTTCCGTAATGACCATGGCCCAATCTGATGCCCAAGACGCAGCCCAGCCTGATGCACATTCCCCGACGACCAGCACGAACCCGAGAAACGGGAGCCAGCCGTGCCTGCCCCAGACCAAGAAACGGCGCCGTCCTCGGCCGTCCCAGTGATCGACCTAGGAGGCGACCACGCGGCGGTGGTGGCCGCCGTGGGAGACGCCGCGGCAAACTGGGGTTTTTTCCAGGTGACGGGCCACTGCGTGCCTCCGGAGTCGATGGCCGCGGCGCTGGGCGCCGCCCGGGCGTTCCAGGAGGCCCCCGGCGGCCAGGGGCGGAGCTGGAGCAACAGTACTACTGCTTAAATGACCTGAAAAATACACTGCCTGATGCACACTTGACTCGCTAACCTGATGCAAAATGCCTTTTTAAGGGGTAAGTAAGGCTAAAAAAATCCTTGGACCCTGATGCATGTGCATCAGGGTTTGCCCTAGCAGCTCCGCCCCTGCCGGTGGCGAAGGCACCAACAAGGCGCGCCTCTACACGCGCGAGGCGGCCAGGCCTGTCAAGTACAACTGCAACTTCGACCTCCGCCAGTCCAAGGTGGCAAACTGGCGTGACACCCTCTACATCCGCGTCGCACCCGGCCCTCCCGCCGCCGCCGACATGCCGAACTCCTACCACCGGTAGGTACATGTACATCAGCATCTAGTTCCTCCATTAATTTTTCTCATCGAAGAAAAGTCTACCCGCTGTGCACGTCACCTTTGACAAAAGGTGCTTGCAGTGACGTGTTTTTTGACTACACTGAGCACGTGAGGAACCTTTGGGATTTTCCGAAGCGGAAAATAATTCTATGAGACCTAGTCTACAAATTTATCTCCGTGGACCAATTCTAGCAATTGACACATGTCGAGGAGAGAGAAAAAGTATATAATCTGGTTGTCTTTTTTAGATCTAAACTGTCACGCATGCCACGTGTCAATTTCTAGAGTTGGTCCACGGAGCTAAATTTGTAGACCAGGTCTCATAATATTATTTTCCGAAGCTCGCTATCGGCACGACCCGCCACTCAGACTCTGGCTTCCTCACCCTGCTTCTCCAGGATGGTGTCAGTGGGCTCCAGGTCATCCATGAGAACTGGTGGGTCGACGTAGAGCCGATTCTCGGAGCGTTCATCGTCAACATCAGCGATCTCTTACAGGTATGTGCGTCTAAAACAACTAAAAATCAAAACCACACAAGATTAATGTTTTTTGTGTGCAAAATAGTGATGTGCACACATGTCTAGATTGTCTCGAATGACAGGTTCCGGAGTGTGGAGCATAGAGTCGTCGCTAAGAATACTACGCCGAGGGTTTCGATCGCGTGCTTCCCAAGCAACCCCGGTGCGACGAGGTTGTATGGCCCCATCAAGGAGCTATTGTCGGAGGAGAACGTACCCACCACTATACAGGGAGATGCTCATTAAGGACTATGTCTCAAATTTCTACTCTGTTGGCTTGGGCCCTAAGATGGCCATCAATGATTTTCGCCTATGAATTTCGTGGAAAGAATCTTAATAAGGTTATTAATAATTCCACAAGAACCTTCCAACTGTGCATGCATTTTCTTGGAGGATAACGTCCAATTTAACTTTTGTGATTCTCCTTTCAGGGGATGATTGCAAATGATAGGTTTAGAAGTGTAGAGCACAAACACCACGCCACTGGTCTCGACTGTGTGCAAGGATTTCGATACTAGAACGAATAAATATCGGGTAAAAGGGAGAGGCGGGTTGGGGGTGGGTGTGATTTCGGTTAACTTGTGATTACCATGAATTAGCGGTCAGTTACTGGACAAGATTCTTAGAGAACATTGCAAATTCAAACTTGAAAACGTCAAAGAAAAAAAATCAAAAAACGATTTTAGGAGGAAGAATCCGTCCCAAATTCAAATTGGTTCGAGATATTTTTTAAAAAGAAATTTGTCCGATAGAAGGAACATGATGCACGTTCGAGCAATACTAGGGAAGTACTCTCCAACAAAACGTGAGGAAACTCTATAGCTATCTAGTGTCAATGATATAGCATAGCTTTGGTCGACGAGTAATTAAGCTCACATGAACAAGCTCCGTACGTAGGCAACAAATTTTATACCCGAAGAGATTATCTTCAGCTATGTAGGAGGAATAGAGAGAGATTGGTGGAATCGTTGGTTGTATTGCTTGAGCCTCGTGGGCGTATATAAAGGAGTACATGATCTGCTTGGAGTACAAGTCAAGGTAGAATCAAATCCTACGCTATCACTAGTAGAAACAGAGGCATTGGTGCGCCCCTTTAGTACCGGTTGCCACAAAAACCGGTACTAAAGGGGGCATTAGCACCGGTTGTGCTTGGGCGCCAGCTAGGGCCCCGCGGCGAGGACCTTTAGTACCGGTTGGTATTAACAACCGGTACTAAAGGACTTTAGTACCGGTTGTTAATACCAACCGGTACTAAAAGGGTGCAGCCCCGCAGGCCACGGTCAGTGGCCCCACGGCAGGCCCTTTAGTACCGGTTGGTAACTAAAACCGGTACTAAAGGTCCTGCCTATATCTTCCACCCCGGCCGAGCCAGCTCCATTTTGGAGCAACTCGACCCCAACCCCATTTTTCCTCTCTCCCAAGCCCTCCCAAGCTCTAGGTCACCCATTTTTTCTCCAACATTTGTCAAGATTGGTGGCACCCTATATAAGGGTTAGCAACTTCTTCATCTTCTCTTCCGGCTTTTCAAGTTTAGCTCATTTTCGTGCAAGTTTAGCAAGTTTGATTTTGGTTGTGCTTGCAAGGTGTTTGATGAAATGACTAAATTAGGGATTTCATTTGTTTTATATGCATTTTGAGCTCGAATTGAAATATAATTTATGGTTTTATATAGTGTCGTCCCGTCCCCTGATCCTCACCGCCGTCGATCGCCCGCGTCGCTCCATCGCCGACACCACCTCGGTGAGCCTCTTTTTTTATCTTTTATTTTAAAAATTGTTAGTTATATGATTTAAATGCATAATTATTTTTGTATAATTTTCTTATGTTTTTTTATATATGTATAGTGTCATGGTTTTGATATCCGTCCCCTTCGGCCCTCGTCCGGTCTATGATTCGGATGTGGTATATCTTTTTAACTATTTATTTTGTTCCGTGTTTATAACAATCATGCCGACCAACTTGACGTAGATATATTTTTATTTAGGAGGTAGTTGAAACGGAAATTCCGGCCGACCCTATTGTCGAGTAATTTAAAAAAGAAAACGACGATTTGAGAGCAAAATTGAAGATAAGTGAAGATTTTCGTCTCCAATGCCTAGAAGAGAAGATGGAATTGGACTTGAAGATTGCCGACATCGTTGATGCTCACGGGGTCGAGCTTGCCGACGTCGTCACTGCTCACGAGAGGAAGATTGATGCAATGCGCGCCAAGCTTAAAAAGATTAGAAAATATGCCATTAGTCAAGAGGCTTGGTATCATTATGATGTTGGTTCAATAGTTACCTTGGTTGCGATTCTGATCGCATTTGTTGTTGGATTTAAATTCTTTAGATAGTTGTATGTTAGTTTTGATTGATGTATGTTTCGTGAGAACTATGTATTACATTTGGGCACTACTCTACTTTGATTTTAATGTGATGAACTTGTATAAATTAATTTGGTCACGTATCTCTATTCATTATTTAGCTGGTGTAATGGTTTTTGATATATTTATATAATGTAGATGAGCCGAGAATGGATGTACGGTGATCGACGCTGTCCCGAGTTCATTGATGGCATGCATCGTTTTCTCGATGTGGTTAAGTTAAACAAGCTGAAGAATGGTTTTATGATTTGTCCATGTGATGAATGTCGGAATAACAGGAATTACCCGAGCGTAAGAACCATACACTCCCACTTGTTGCGACAAGGCTTCATGCCCAATTATTTTTGTTGGACCAAGCACGGAGAAAGAGGGGTTATAATGGAAAACCCTGAAGAAGAGGATGATGACAACTATCCCGTGTTCTCTGATGAACACGGTGATACTACAATGGGGGAAGAGCATGAGGTCATTGTTGATCAGTCCGACGATGATGATCTTCGTCAGGTCATTCGTGATGAACAGATGAACTGCGTAACTGAAAACGAGTGGTCGAAGCTGGAGCGCATGTTAGAGGATCACAAAAAACCGTTGTACCCAAATTGTGAAGATGACCAGAAAAAGCTAGGTACCACCCTGGAATTGCTGCAGTGGAAGGCAAAGAATGGAATATCTGACAAGGCATTTCAAGAGTTGCTACAAATATTTAAGAAGAATCTTCCGAGGAATAATGAAATGCCCCACAGCACGTACGAAGCAAAGAAGATTGTCTGCCCTCTAGGATTAGAGGTGCAGAAGATACATGCATGCATCAATGACTGCATCCTCTACCGCGGTGAGAAGTACGAGAATTTGAATGCATGCCCGATATGCGGTGCATTGCGGTATAAGATCGCGCGAGATGACCCAGGTGATATTGAGGGCGAGCCGAGCCCCAGGAAGAGGGTTCCCGCGAAGGTGATGTGGTATGCTCCTATAATACCACGGTTGAAACGTTTGTTCCGAAACAAAGAGCATGCCAAGTTGTTGCGATGGCACAAAGAAGACCGTAAGGAAGACGAGATGCTGAGACACCCCGCTGATGGGTCTCAGTGGAGAAAAATCGACAGTGCGTTTGGGGATTTTGCAGCTGACGCAAGGAACTTAAGGTTTGGTCTAAGTACAGATGGCTTGAATCCGTTTGGGGAGCAGAGCAGCAGTCATAGCACCTGGCCCGTGACTCTATGTATCTATAACCTTCCCCTTGGTTGTGCATGAAGCAAAAGTATATTATGATGCCAGTGCTTATCCAAGGACCGAAACAACCCGGCAACGACATTGATGTGTATCTGAGGCCATTAGTTGACGAACTTTTACAGTTGTGGTCTGACGAAGGTGTCCGTGTGTGGGATGAGTACAAACAAGAGGAATTTTCCCTACGAGCGTTGCTGTTTGTAACCATCAATGATTGGCCTGCTCTTAGTAACATTTCAGGACAGTCGAACAAGGGATAAATGCATGCACGCACTGTTTAGATAAGACTGGCAGTGCATATATAGGTAACAAGATTGTGTACATGGGGCATCGTCAGTTTCTTCCAACCGGGCATCACGTAAGAAACGGAGGCAAGCACTTCAAAGGTTTGGCAGATATCCGGACGAAGCCTACACGCCGTGATGGTGATGTTGTATATGGCATGGTCAAGGATTTGGAAGTAATATTTGGAAAGGGTCCTGGCAGTCTAAATGTTCCGAAAGACGCAAACAAGCGCGTACCCTTGTGGAAAAAGAAATCTATATTTTGGGATTTACCCTATTGGGAAATCCTAGAGGTTCGCTCTGCAATCGACGTGATGCACGTGACGAAAAATCTTTGCGTGAACCTGCTAAACTTCTTAGGCGTGTATGGGAAGACGAAAGATACAGCGGATGCACGGCAGGACCAGCAAAGTAAGCACCACGGAAGAGACAACCTGAATTCAGAGAAGTATCAAGGTACTTCCAGCTACTCTCTTACCAAAGAAGAGAAGGAGATCTTTCTTCAAGTCCTGAGCAGTATCAAGGTCCCGTCTGGCTACTCGTCGAATATAAAGGGAATAATAAACATGGCAGAGAAAAAGTTCCAAAACCTGAAGTCTCATGACTGCCACGTGATTATGACACAATTACTTCCTGTTGCATTGAGGGGGCTTCTACCGGAAAACGTTCGAGTACCCATTGTCAAGCTATGTGCATTCCTGAATGCAATTTCTCAGAAGGTAATTGATCCAGCAACTCTACCAAGTTTACAGACGGGTGTGGTCCAATGTCTTGTCAGCTTTGAGTTGGTCTTTCCACCGGCCTTCTTCAATATTATGACGCACCTCATAGTTCACCTAGTCGAAGAGATTTCCATTCTCGGTCCTGTATTTCTACACAACATGTTTCCCTTTGAGAGGTTCATGGGAGTCTTAAAGAAATACGTTCATAACCGTGCTAGGCCAGAAAGAAGCATGTCCAAGGGCTATGAAACAGAAGAGGTCATTGAGTTCTGTGTTGACTTTCTTCCAGATCTTAAGCCCATCGGTATTCCTCAATCACGCCATGAGGGGAGACTGCGTGGAAAAGGCACGCTAGGAAAGAAAGCAACAATAATGTATTAAACCTTTTATGTAACTATGTCCTGAAAACTCAGAAGAGAGATCTAAACGGTTGCAGGACGTAGCTAGGGAACCCGAATATATGAGTGAGTAACCTAGGAAACAAAACACACGGTTTCTCCTAGCTACAGCCCGACACTGATTCACGGTCGAATGTCGTTGCATTCAGTGTCGGGCATAGCTAGGAAACCCGAATGTTTTGTGTTTGAGCGCCACTTCGATCCAAGCAGAGGTAAGACGTCTCTGATGATCTACAACCGTCCGGCAAGACGTCTCTGATGATCTGCAACCGTTTGGAACGGTCAGGTCATCAGAGACGTCTTGCCGCTGGTTGCCCAAAGATGCCTCTCCGAGTGACGATGGAATGTTTTGTGTGAGTGAGTGAGTGACGCTGGAATTCCGGAGGTGGGCTATATATAGGGTCATGTGGCTCACGAAGTGGTCGTGATACTGCTGATCCAACAGCTCACAATCCCTCAAAAGAAACACAGCTCTGATCCAACGTCTCACGAGCGCTTGAAAGAAACACACGATCCGTGTGCTTCTTTAGTACCGGTTGGTAACACCAACCGGGACTAAAGTCGGGCTCACCCCTGATCCAACGTCTCACAAGCACTTAAAAGAAACACACCTCTGATCCAACGTCTCACGAGCGCTTGAAAGAAACACACGATTTGTGTGCTTCTTTAGTACCGGTTGGTAACACCAACCGGGACTAAAGTCGGGCTCACCCCTGATCCAACGTCTCACAAGCACTTAAAAGAAACACACTTCTGATCCAACGTCTCACGAGCGCTTGAAAGAAACACACGATCCGTGTGCTTCTTTAGTACCGGTTGGTAACACCAACCGGGACTAAAGTCGGGCTCACCCTGATCCAACGTCTCACAAGCACTTAAAAGAAACACACCGCTTGATCCAACGGCTCCCAAGCACTAAAGTCATCTCGCTTTGCTCGGGGCGAAACTATGCCGCGATGGGTTTCCGTATAGGACCCCGCTCCAAATTCGTGCAGAAATGCTCACGCTTGTAGAGAAGTTTGACAGGAAAGTTACGAATAGTCCGTTCTACCGAACTGAAGCTGACCGTGATTCGTACGGTCGTTCCTGTCTCTGGGTAGTTGACAGCGATGATGACGATGATTTCATGCCGTCGTCAAAGGAAAGGAGGGTTGAAACACTGACCGCACATCGGATTTGTATCTTGGTTCACACGGTTGCGAAGATGGCGGCCGCTTTTGGAGATTTTGTCCTCTGTTCCTCTCTTCGTCGCGGTTGGGTTTGCTCTGACCTTTCTGCGGAAGTACTGGAGGTGGTGTGGCCTGCTCCCGGCGGTGGTCGTCGGTTGGCGTGCTCGCCTGAAGAGGATTGAATCGGGGCGTCGCCCCCGCCGATATGGCTTTCCTTCGTCTTCAGATCTCGGCGTCCGCGTCGGGTGACTACTGCGGCGACATCACCTGGTGGCAGTAGAGAAAAAAGTAGAGAAAAAAACAAAATAGAAACCAAATAGATATAAAAAACAGAAAACAAAAGAAAGAAAAAAAACTAGAGAAAAAAAATTCAAAAAGCCCATTAGTACCGGTTGTAAACTAGAACCGGTACTAAAGGGCTGGGCTTCGCGCGGGAATTTTCGCCGCGGCCCAAAAGGCACCTTTAGCACCGGTTGTAGACTACAACCGGTACTAAAGACCCTTTAGTACCGGTTGTAGTCTACAACCGGTGCTAAAGGTGTGTTGGGGGCAGTTAAAGCAGGGGATCGACGAATCGATCCCCAAATCGACAAGTCCTGCCGCGCTCCGTCCCCGCCGTGCTCCAGCCTTCTTCTCCCCGGCGGCGAAGCCCTGCCGCGCTCCGTCCCCGCCGTGCTCCGTCCCCGCCGTGCTCCGGCCGCCGCGCCCCCCGCCGTCGCCGCCGTCGCCGCGTCCTCCGCCCTCCATTGCCGCGTGGCCTCCGCCATCGCCGGCCGCATCGCCTCCGCGCGCGCACGGCATCGACGCCGGCGCCGCCCTCCAGCCTTCTCCGGCACCTCGTCGCCCCCGCGCTGCTCCACCACCGCGTCCCGAGCTGCTCCGGCGCCGGCCTCCACCACCGCGTCCTCGGCCTCCACCACCCGCGCGCCATCGTCGATCGCCGGCCATTTTGTAAGTTTTTTTCTTTTTTTTATTACTGTTTTTTCATTACTGTTTATTACTGTTTTTTGCATTTTGTTAGTTACAGATTTTTTTAGAAGTGTTCATTACTGTTTATTACTGTTTTTTAGTAGTTTGAAATTGTAGTAGCTAGTTTCAAAGTTTGAATTTTTGCTAAGTTTGAAATTGTAGTTTGAAATTGTAGTAGCTAGTGTTCATTTTGTTCATTTTGTTAGTTTGAAATTGTAGTAGCTAGTTTCAAAGTTTGAATTTTTGTTATTACTTTTTTTATTACTGTTTTTAGTTAAGTTTTAAATTTTGTTTAGCATTTTTAGAAATTTGTAGCAATTTTGTAGATAGCAAAATATAGATAGCATTTTTTGTAATTTAGTACTTTTGTAGTTTTGTAATTTTTGAATGAAAATTCTTGTTTAAAATGAGTATGAAAATTTGTTAAATGACACTTGTGTATGAAATTTTAAAGTTTAATTAGATTGTTTAAAATTTGTGTATGAAAAATGTTAAATGACACTTTACAATTATGCAAATTTTTGTGTTGTTGCCCATTTTTGTTAGTTAGCATTAGTAAAAATAAAATTGTCAAGTTAGAAATATTGTCAAGTTAGAAATATTGTAAAGTTAGAAATATTGTCAAGTTAGAAATATTGTAAAGTTAGAAATTTTGCTAAGTTTGAAATATTGCTAAATTTCAAATATTGCTAAGTTTCAAATATTGTTAAGTTAGAAATATTGTAAAGTTTGAAATATTGCTAAGTTTCAAATATTGCTAAGTTTCAAATATTGCTAAGTTTGAAATATTGTAGTTTGAAATTTTGCTAAGTTTGAAATATTGCTAAATTTCAAATATTGCTAAGTTTCAAATATTGTTAAGTTAGAAATATTGTAAAGTTTGAAATATTGCTAAGTTTCAAATATTGCTAAGTTTGAAATATTGTTAAGTTTGAAATATTGCTAAGTTTCAAATATTGCTAAGTTAGAAATATTGTTAAGTTCGAAATATTGTTAAGTTAGAAATATTGCTAAGTTTCAAAATTTGCAGTGACATTGAGCTATGGCGGACGATGCCCCCACCTTCGTCCGAGATTTGGAGGAAGAAGACCGTCTCCAACAAATAATATATAACACCGCTGCCGGACCCAATTCCGATGGAGAATATTCCGATGGAGAAGATTCGTCCGACGGAGAAGACGCCGAAGAATTCAGCGCGAAATGTTTGAATGACTCCGGTGAGGGACTTGAGTTAGAAAAATTCAGAGATGACGACGACGACGAAGAAGAACCGTCTGGATCTAAGGCGGACGATGCCCTAGCTAAGAAGAAGGTATATATTAAGTCTTGTTGATCACTATAGCTAGATGCATTAATTGATTTATATGCGCACTTATTAACGAAACATTTTTCTTTCAGCCCTCTGGATCTAAGTCGTCAATCCCCGTACGAGGCCCGGCCCAAGGGTTAAAGCTCCCGGAAGGTGCAACGTTGTCGATCGACGAAGTTACCTTCAAAGGCAAACCAGAGAAACCCGATGGAATCTACAATAAATATGTACGAGTGCGGAGTTTTTGTAAGGGACATGGTCCCGATCACTGTGACAGAATGGAATGAGCCGAAGAAAGCCAACATAGGCGCAAAATATCTCGAGCAAAGAATTAAAGAGACCCTTTGGGACTCGATGATGTCTAAATTCAACCTACCGGCAGATCTCCCACAGAAGATGAAGGATAAAGTCAAGGAGTGGACTCTTAGCAAGATGGCCCAGCAATTCAACAACTGGAAGAACACATTGTGGAGAAAATATGGGAACAAAGATATAGTTTTCAAAGGACATCTAGAGAAGCTAAAAGATGATTGGGCTGAATTTGCGGCGTATAAGAATTCGGGCGTCTCTGTGGCCCGATCGACACAAAATAAGTTGAATGCCTCGAAGAAGAAATATTTCCATCATTTGGGCTCAGGTGGCTACAAGACTGCCTTGCCTAAGTGGCAAGCCTATGAAGACGAGCTGCGAAAACAAGGGATCCCTCCACAGACAGATGACTGGCCCGACAGGTCCAAGTTCTGGTTGTTCGCGCATGGGGCAGTGTTGCACCCAGAAACAGGGCTGATTGTTGCAAAGGGAAAATGGCGGAGAAAAATTAGAAGAGTCATCAGAAAAATAAAAAATGTCATAGCACTAGTCAAGGAGGGAAAATTTGTTCCCGATAGAGAGGACGACGAGCTTTCACAAGCCCTCGGGAATAAAGAACACTGGGGGCGATGTCGAGCCAGAGGAGGCGGGGTTGGTTTTCTTGAAGGGTTTCCGGAAGACGTTGCAACTTATAGAAAACATTGCAGAAGTAAGAAGAGGGAGGCGGAGAGGGTTACTGCATTAGAACGCACGGTGCAGGATGTGCAGAAGCAACTGGCCTCAATGACCCAGACCAGGGAATCTCAACTGCGAGTAGAAGATCCTGCAGGCGATGCCTGCCCATCTCAGCGGAAAAGCAGCGTGGGTTCCACGCAGCTACAAGATCCTGCAGTTGATGAACCAGTTGCTGAACCATCGGCGGCTCACTACCCCGTGGATGATATCACGGAGAAGACAAATTGTGAGTTACATGCGCCGATGATGAACATTACTTATCCGGTGGCGACTGGCTATGCTTTACGACATCAACCTGGAGAAACCTTCCATTTTGGTGTGATTCCGCCTGGATTTGCTCGTGTCGGGGTCACGAAAGTTATGCCGGGATTCAACGCAATACGTCTTGAATTTCCTGGAGCTGAAGGCGAGAAGACATTGGGAGAAGTTGAGTTTGGTATCGTTCTATGGAAGAAGAAATACATCAAGTTTCCAGACTCGGAGCCAAGGCCACCGACTCCTCCCGTTAGACATTCACCACATCAAAGTCCACCCGCCTCCCCCCACGAAGTTTGGGATCCCGCCGCGAGTCCATCTCCCGCGCTGTCCCGTCAACCGACTGATGCGCCCACTAGTAACTTGACAAAGCGGAAGCTGTTCCCGTCGTCCACCCCTGTCAAGAAACGTGGAAAAAGTGTACGGGCTCCTGAGAACCCCAAGGAAGTCAAGGCTCCTGAGAAGTTAACTTCTGAGATGACTCAGCAGGAAATAGCTGAGAGCCTACGTGAAGGGTCAAGAGCCTTTTTTGAGCAGAAAAAGAAGGAAAGAGTGGAGGCAAGACTTGACCCCATAAAGGAACTTCTGAAGACTATACCAAATGAGGTAAAAGATCAAACCGTTGACAACCTATATGACCCTCCACCTCCGCCCATTTCAGACTACGAGCGAGGTATTGACAAGGTACTTTCCTCGCAGAATGAGCAAGAGAAATTGTGCGGGAAAGGAGTTGCCCAGCTCGGAGAACAAGAAGCACAATCGCTCGCCCCGCTCATTGTACCTTCTGAAACTTGGGAAATCGAGCATGGAGAAGTTGTCCTTGGCGACTCAGGTTACCCCATGGCGGAGATTGCCCCACGATTTGATTTTGAACTCGGGCTGCCTATGGTGGAAAATCCGAGCCAGCTAACAACACAGTTATGGAATTTGAATCGCTGGTACATGACCGCCGCAAAAGAAGGAAATTCTATCTCATGGCGGCGGTTAAGGAACAACACTACTTCCGAGAATATTGTGTGCATGTTGAGTTCCGAGAACTTTTTCAGATGTACAATCAACGTGCTCTCGACAAATCTCTCATCAGCTGCTATTGTCTGTAATTAATTTATTCGTGTAATTTAATTATCTATAGTTATAAGCTCTCGTTCATTGCTTGTAATTATCGTCACAAAATTCTTTTGTACGCTAATTATGCAGAATGAAGATACGTGAATGCAGACTCGAAGGAATCTGGGACATTGGTTTCATTGACCCGGATAAAGTTCATGTCAAGACCGTGGATGAAAATCCCGTGAACACAGAGGACGTTTTGCTAACGTTCTTTAAGCGACAAAGTACCAAAAAGGAAATACTATTTCCTTACAACTTCGGGTGAGTTTTACCGTCTTCTACACATTCTATTTTGCTTCCCCGATATAAAGTGTAATCGATAAGTTCTGAATACCTGCGTATATAAACGTGCGCAGGTTCCACTACATTCTGCTAATCATTAGACTCGAGGAAGGAGAAGTTGAAGTCTGGGACTCACTAAGGAAAGATCAAAATGAATACAAAAGCGTGCGTCTAATGCTCAAGAGGCAATTTCAATCGCACTATATCAGCCTCTTTCGTTCATTTCCGGATATCAAAAGTATAAGTAATAACTACTCAATTCATTTTCTTTTCCGGACAGGGTTTACAGAAAGTTCAAAGCGGAAGAACGCGGTGTATGGCCAGAAAAGCTGGAGTTCAAGTCTAACAACGTAAGTACTACTACGTGTATCTTTCTAATACCATTATCATTCTCTTGATTATTATTTGATTAAATTATATTCTTGTATATATAGTGGTGTCTGCGACAACCACAGGGGACAGAACTATGTGGATACTACGTTTGCGAGTACATTCACACGAAGGTCAATGAGAGAGTCAAGAGTGTAAGAAATCGAGAGGTACGTGAACATCATACACAACTTTTATTTTGCCACCATGCATCAATTGTGTTTAGTTTCGATCATAGCTGATTTTATTTCCTTCTTTTAAAGATGTCAAACAAGCGGAGCCAGCTCCTACCACGCAACCGCGTAAAAGCTATTGCGGAGGAATTGGCGGGATTCTTACTTACACATGTCATAGATGAACACGGTGAATTCTACTTTGACGAAAGACCACCTCCACCCCCTGCAGTCGATGCTACAAGGGAACCGCCGGCAGTCGATGCTACAAGGGAACCGGCTCCATTGTAATTAATTAGGAGTACTTAAATTTATATGTGACAAGAGTACTTTGTATGTGTATAACGACTACTTTATATGTGTAGTGAGTACTTTATACGCGATCTCCTCCGAAACCCTGAAAAATGAGCGAAAAGGAAAAAAACAGAAACCCTAAACCCCGAAAAATAATCGAAAAGAAAAAAAACCAAAACCCCCCTGAAATAATAAGCAAAAAAAGCAGGAACCTTTAGTACCGGTTTGTATGAAAAACCGGTACTAAAGGTCCTCAGGGTCGAGCTCGCCTGTGCGCCCACGTGGAGACCCTTTAGTACCGGTTTTATTTAGGTGCCGGTACTAAAGGGTTACCCCTTTAGTGCCGACCCTTTAGTACCGGTTGTGTGGCCGGTACTAAAGGCCATCTACAACCGGTACTAGAGGTGGGTTCTCTACTAGTGTATCCTATCTTTCCTAACTAATCACGATACTCAACATCCCCACGCAGTCACAGCGGTAGCGACGCAGACGGTGAGACTGGAGAAGAATCCGAAGGTGGAGCCGACGGACCTTCCCACCACAGTTGTAACGGTCGACGCGTCGCGGAAGTTGTGGCTGGAGCAAAAACTGATGAGGTTCTCAAGCAAGGCGGTAGCCCTTTGTGCCGATGTCGATGTAGCCGAGAGCGTAGGGTGGTGTAGCCGTAGTCGAAGTAGCCGTGCGTGGGACGCCGTGGTCGATGTCGATTCGGGGTTGCCGGGGTAGAGGGAGCCGTCAGGAGCCGCGGGCGCAAGGTAGCGCCAGGTAGTCAGGGCGCAGTGGTGCGCCGAGTGGAAGATGACGTGGACGAGGCGTCGCGCCGGGTTTGCCAATCCCGGGGACACGTCGTGGACGAAGGCACGCATCGGTGTTGCCAGCACCGAGCATGCGTAGACAGAAGGTCAGTCGGTGTTGACGAGGCGCCGCTCCAGGTTTGCCAAGCCCGGGGGCACATCGTGGATGAAGGCACGCGTCGGTGTTGCCAGCACCGGGCATGCGTAGACGGGGACCAGTACAAGCTGTACGCCATGTCGAAGGGGCCAGCAGAGGAGGACTCGACGACGGTTGCGGCGCCAAACGGCGTGGGGTAGAAGGTGCCGATGTCGCCCGCGGTTGTCGGAGTAGATGAAGTGGTCGGGGAAGATGATGGTGACGCTGGCGATGAGCTGGTAGTGGAGGGAGACGAAGTTGTGGTTGGCGACGACGACGGTAGCCCGTAAAGGGCCACGACGGTCGCATGTAGAAGCGCGACGATGGCGGCGATAGCCTGCAAAAGGCCACGGCGGTCGCGTGTAGAGGCGCGGCGACGGTGCTCGAAGTAGGCGAAGAAGAGCCCAACATCATGACAAAGACCAAACAGGGACGGTGGCGTTCCCGCGCCTCGGAAGGCGGCGCGGCGCATACCACGGAGACGTCAACGTGCGAGGACGGCGAAGCGGACCGCGTGCCGCAGCGCTACGGCCCGGACGGGCAACGGAGCGGCGACGCGCGTGTCAGGGCGACGGCGGGGACGACTTCGGGGCGGTGGCGTGGACCGCGTGCCGCGGCGCTACGGCCCGAAGGGGCGACGCAGCGGCGACGTGCGGTTCGGTGCAGCCGCGGGGAGAACCACAGGGCGGCGGCGTTGCAGCCCGAAGGGGCGACGCAGCGGCAGCCCGATGGTCGATCGGTGGTAGGCGCGCTGAACTCGAGGACGAGCTTCACGGGAACCTGCGAAGGCGCACGCAGACGACTGTACGGCTCGACCGCGCGGCGCGGATGGGGTGGATCACGGGCGAGCGGGTGATCAATCCGATCGCTCGCGAGCTGGAGGATGCGCCGCTCGGCGGGAGGCGGGGCGGCGAAGAAGCCGAGCGGCCAATGTAGCCTCGGCGCCCAGGCGGCCAACGCAGCACCGGTGTGAGGAAGCCAGGCGCACGGCGGAAGCGCCCGAGCGGCAGACGCGCGGAGGACGGCCGTGTCGGGCCGCCACGGTGGAGGCGGGGTGCTGATGGAGGTGTCCCGTTCAGAGGTAGACGACGGCGGCCGGCGCAAAACGACGGCGGGCAGACGCGCAGAGGGCGGCCGTTTCGGGCCGCCGCGGCGCGTGAGGCCGCCTAGTCGGTGAAGAGCACACGCGGACGGCGGCCGCGAGGGCCGCAGCGTAGCGCGAGAGGCCGCCATGTCGGAGTAGAGGCGCACGAGGATCAACGGCGGCGGCGGGCGACGCAAACCGATCTTAGATCGGAAGAACCAAAAAGAAACACCGATCAAAACGACCGGCGAGAGAGAGAAAACCCGGATCAAAGGATCGGGAAAAAAAGACTCTAGGGCAGCCGATCAACCGGACCGGCGGACGAACCCTAGGTACGGGCGGCGCGGCCCCCGGCGGAGATCATGGAGATCGACCTCCCCAGGGGCGGCGCGGTGCGGAAGCGGCGGCTAGGGTTTTGGATCGAGTTTAGGCTGATACCATGTAGGAGGAATAGAGAGAGATTGGTGGAATCGTTGGTTGTATTGCTTGAGCCTCGTGGGCGTATATAAAGGAGTACATATCTGCTTGGAGTACAAGTCAAGGTAGAATCAAATCCTACGCTATCCTATCTTTCCTAACTAATCACGATACTCAACAAGCTATTTTCGGCCTCTTTATGCAAAAAATCAAAGCGACAGGATGTGATGCGTCATGCGTGACAGTCACCTACGGCAAGTGGGATCAGTGCCATCGCTAGCGAGCTCTCGCAAGTTGTTGCAGACTTGCAGCTGCCAAATTTGACTGATGATCCTTGCCGCCTACAAGATGTTGACCATAAGCATGATCCTAGCAGCCAGTACACTTTCCACAAATAGCAGTGCCCAGTGATATATAAATTGATGCATCCAACTGACCAACTCCATTGATCAAGCTCAGGAGCTAGCTTGCAGCAATGGAGGCACAGCCAAACAATAAGCCCATCCCTCTGCTGACGCCGTATAAGACGGCCGGCTCGTCCCTCTCCCTCGCCCACCGGGTCGTGCTGTCGCCGCTGACGCGGCAGCGCTCCTACGGCAACGTCCCGCAGCCGCACGCCGGCGTGTACTACTCCCAGCGCGCCACGCCGGGCGGCATGCTCATCACGGAGGCCACCGGCGTCTCACACACGGCGCAGGGGTACAAGGACACGCCGGGCGTGTGGACGTCGGAGCAGGTGGAGGCGTGGCGGCCCATCGTCGACGCCGTGCACGCGAAGGGAGCCACGTTCTTCTGCCAGCTCTGGCACGCCGGCCGCGTGTCGAGCTACGAGTTCCAGCCCGGCGGCGCCGCGCCTGTGTCGAGCACGGACAGGATGGTCGGCCCGCAGGTCAGGCACGACGGCTCCGTCTAGGAGTTCTCGCCGCCGCGGAGGCTCACGGTGGAGGAGATTCCCATGGTTGTCGACGACTTCAGGAAGGCCGCGAGGAACGCCATCGACGCCGGTACGTGAGAAACAATTACTAGCAACGTCGATGACTCTGTCTTGTTGCAGAAGTTCTCTGCTTTAGCTATACTCTTTTTTTTATGCCTACCAACTTTTATTTATATCTACTCTGCTTTGCTCTGCATGACGATCATGGCCAGGCTTCGACGGCGTGGAGATCCACGGTGGCAACGGGTACCTGATCGAGCAGTTCCTCAAGGACAGCGCCAACGACAGGGACGACGGCTACGGCGGCAGCCTCTCTAACCGATGCCGCTTCGCTCTGGAGGTGGTGGACGCCGTGGCCAGGGAGGTCGGCGGCCACCGCGTGGGCATCCGGCTCTCGCCCTTCATGGACTACATGGACTGCCACGACTCCGACCCGCACGCGCTCGGCCTCCACCTCGCGACGGAGCTCAACGCCCACGGCATCCTCTACCTGCACATGATCGAGCCCCGCATGGCCCTCATCGATGGCCGGCGGGTGGTGCCGAAGCGGCTGCTGCCCTATAGGGAGGCCTTCAAGGGCACCTTCATCGCCAACGGCGGGTATGACCGGGAGGAGGGGGACAAGGCCGTCGCCTCGGGGTACGCCGACCTCGTTTCCTTCGGTAGGCTTTTCCTGGCGAACCCGGACTTGCCAAAGAGGCTTGAGCTCGACGCGCCGCTCAACAAGTATAACAGGATGACCTTCTAAATCTCTGATCCCGTAGTCGGCTATACCGATTATCCGTTTCTTCCTTGACATGGCCATGATCGTCTACAAATGGCCATGCATTTAAGGGGGTTGCGAAAAAATTCCAAATAAGAACGTTATTGCTCTTGGTTGGTGAGGTGCATCGCCAGTTGGAGATATGTGCCAATTTTGATTTTCACTATCTTTTGCAAATGTGATGATTTTTGCGTACGTGACAAATTGTTCTGTTTCGTCTTTTAAAATTGTCTACTGTATCTATTTACATCCAGCTATATACTAGTCCCAGGTTCATCTTGAAATAAATTCCACTTTGCCTAGAAAAAAGCAAACAGGACACCAAAACATAGTCAAATACTCAAATCAGGAAGAAAATAAGCTGCAGCCCAGCCAGACGACATTTGCTCCTAACCGGCCTTTCAATATGGGCTAGGCCTTAACCACAGAAACCAGCGGGCCAGGATACAACTCGGCTGGGCTGACTGGGTACTTGAGTTCGCGGCCGAACGAATTTGAGGCCTTAGATCGAACGAATTTCGGTTTGGTAAATGCAACAAATGAAAGCCTTTGCGAAGGTAAGCCCGCGCGTGTTGTGGTCGTGATAAGTGTCAGCTTCTCCTTTTACGCAGTTTCATGGTTCTTACATGTGTGACAAGTGGCAGCATGAGAGAATTTTGGTGGGTTTTATTCTCTTCTTCCCGTCCAGGTTATACGCGAGGTGGAAGGTCAGTTTTTCCCTTTTATTTTTCTAAATCGGATTTTAAAAACGAAATATCTTGCGAACCGTTTATTCAAATTACGAACCATTTTCACTTTTGAGCTCCTAGCGTCGAGATTTTCAAAATTAGATCCTATTGATAGGTTTTGACAAGAAAAAAAATCCGTACTTCTGGTTATATGTAGTTCGTACATTCTGTAATGCATATGTTGTACTTTTCTGTTCCGTGTACTTTTACTCCTACTTGTACATCATGTGTATTTTTATCAAGGTTTTAAATAGCCGGCTATTGCATTTAGCTCCGGTGATTTTGAAAGCTATGAAAGGCTATAGCCCGGGCTATGGCGCGGGTATATTACTAATTTACTGATACATAACATATTCACATAAGAGATACGTATAACTAGAGTACTAAATGTAGTTAAGATAGAGTTATATGCCCATATTACATGTCAAAAATAATATAGGGTTGAGTTTTGCTCCAAATATGATTGAGCGGATAATTTTGGTCCAAACTTTTTGGGCGTCTAAGCCGAAAATTTAGCGGCTATGGGGCTAAATCGGGGCTAGATGGGGGCTAAATCAATTTAGCCAGGCTATTAGCGGCTATTATCACTATAGCCTATAAAGTCCATAGCCGTAGCGCTAAGCCTCTCGAAACGCTATAGCGGGCTATAGCCGGCTATTTAAACCTTGATTGTTATACTTCATTTTATGTGTTGTACTTTTTATATAGTTTTGTACTTCGTTTTCTGTGTACATGTACTTTTTCTATGCAATTTTGTACTACATTTTCTGTGTACACGTACTTTTCTGTATAATTTTGTACTGCGTTTTCTGTATATATTTACTTTTATCTGTATAGTTATACAACATGTGTTTGTCTAGTTGTACGACATGTTTATGTTTAGTTTGTACAACTTATGTTTGTATAGTTGTATAATTAACATCTGTACATTGTCCTACGAATGTTTAGCTGGTATGTACATGTTCCGTCGGACGATCGGATATACGCATACGTGAGGCACATGTACGCGCAGACCAACACCAGTGCGGAGCAAGCTACGGGGGCTTCGTACCAGCACGGGACGCTCGAGTCGCGAGCTTCCGCAAATTTACGTGGCCAAATTTAATTTCACTACAAAACCAACACGTGGCGTACTCTAGTATCATGTTTTTTCCTTTCGCGAAGGCAACTCTTTTATTAGTGACACCCTGCAACAAATCGCCCAATCAAAAGTCACCAACAGTTATCATGTGGCATACATGATTAGCAAATAAAAAAAGACACCAACAGTTTTTGAATTGGATGTTGCGCGAGCAAGTTCACCCTAGAAAATATGAAACGATTAAGATCGGGAATACATTTCAACAGATAGTTATCAGTTGTACACCTTCCCGATACCAGTGGTTTCACGTCCCATGGTCGTTAAGATCTCAGGCATCCGTACTAGTCGTGCACACTGTTGCAAAGGGAAGGGAGGGTATAGGTGGCAAAATAGGCAAATCCAGCCTAGCTCACTTGGCAAGTGGAGTGGATGTACAAACCAGCCATCCAAGTTCAAGTCCTCACGTGAGCGAATTTGGATTCTTATTACTTAAAAAACAAACTCGTTGTGGGGCTTTCCCCACCGCTTTCCTTTCAAAAAAGGTGGGGAAATAGGATACGAAGAGAGGGGGAAATGCGAAAGGTCCACCAGATGAGGCTCCCTCGCAGGGTTGTACACCCACTCTTAGTTTGCTGGCCCGATGAAATCAGACGAGAGTTGGGATTTGTTTTTCTATGTCTCGTGGAGGATAAAGGGGTATCTTTTGTTTTGAGGGACTGGCGAAGGTTAGATTTAATTTTTGATAGAAAACGTGAAATAAACTGGTAGCCGTGCTCTCTTTAAGGCGCAACTCGTCCATAAGACGTGTGACAGTTTTTGTTCGTTGTATCACTTCCAGTGGGTCTGAGCTTAACCCTTTGTAAGAATTAAGCATCGTAGACCACTTATTAGGGAGACCACACACTAATGCATCCAGAATCTGACAAGTCATCGCCAAGAACATCTCATTATTTGCAAATTTGACATATTTGAAATGATTTATGTGCTAAACCGTTAATCTGATTAGATATTCATTTTTACTGGTGGTAATATTATAATACCTAGAGTTCATAAAGTACATTTTCTCTACCTTTCTAATATACGGTTCGTACCTCATATACACGAACTATTAGAATGCATATTTGCGTTTGAAAAATATTTCTTAAATTGAGTTGGTTATTTCGAGAGTTACAATTGTTATCAATTTAGCCTTGTTACATCATTGACAAGAAACATAACCTATAAGAGCTTATCCCACAGCAACATTTGTATACACCTCTGGTATTTCGAGTGAAGAATGCACATTAATTGTAGAATAATTTGAGAGGGTTTTACTCAACTCTTATACTTACGTACAACTTAGTTTACCAATTGTTTCAAATAATTTTTTGGATAAATTTTCTTATCGTATCTAGAAACATTCATCTCATAAGTGCGCATAAGTAATACCCAAAGGCTAAGTTTTCCGTTAGATAAGATATAATTTTTTACAAAAATAACAATAGAGTGCAAAATTATATTCTACTAATTTTGTTGTAATTAGTTTCATATAAATATAAGTGATTCCTAGAACGACAGGAAGTCACATCCATGTAAAATATGGTATCTATATGTAGCATAGATGTTCCAACTGTACCAAGCGAATATCCCAATAGAGCTTTCTAGCTAGAAAAGGATGGCTTGGTTTTCACAAGGAGGAAAATACACAATTTATACATTTCCAACAAGTGTACAAGCATTGTTTGGTCTTTTTTTAAGTACAGTGTCTCGTCACGACACAATTTACCATGATTTGTCAAGAAGAGTTGCAGATGAGAGATATCGAATCGTCAAGTCAGGGGGGGGGGGGGGGGGGGGAGGACACACTTGTGCGAAGTCGGGTAGCGGAAGCACTCGACGAGGCCTCTATGACATAAGAGATTATTCCCCGTTTCTGCCAGGACGATTCCATAAACAAAATACAAGCAAAAGTGCTTACATAGCTTTTGAAAAAAAAACCTGCCGCTGTACCCGTCGATCTTGAGCAAACAAAGCAGAGAAAACTCTTTCGCAGGGACAAACAAGTCCTGAATTCAATGATGGAAGACAGGGTACTAGGAAGCTGAGCTCTGACGAAGAGGAAGAGTGAAATTCCGCAGTCCAGAGTTCTAGCTTGCTTGAATAAATTTCGCTACTTTTGAATCGAGGGTTGCCAAAGCACTAAACAAAAGGGCTCGAGACACATATTACACAACATTAATTTAAAACAAGGAGCGTATGTCTCTCAGTGTGGAGTGTGCATATTTGATTTGCAAGCACATCCCGTCTCCAACAGCCATGTTGCTTGAATTCTTGAGCCATCGTTAGCTCCTGATGACCAGCCCTCTTTGCTTGAATTCTCGAGCTTCCATTAGTTCCTGATGTAACAAAATTAATACCAGTTCATTAGCAGTAAATTAACTTGACGTTGTTATGCAGAAAATTATATTAATACCATTTTATTAGTGCAAAATTAACTCGAAGGTTGAAATCTTACCTAAGGATGTATTAGCTTGATGTGGCAACAAAATTTAAAATAAACTAAGAAGTGAACATAGCTCACTTTTTTTAGGTAAGTGGATGTACAAGTAACACATCGATGCTCAAGTATGGATCCATATTTGAATTCTTATCATTCAAAAAATTACTGTAAGGACTTCGCCTACTGCATCTATTTCAATTTATAAAGTGTTCTGTTATCACTCACGAAATGAATTTGAGATGCTTTATTGTTCTTCACCTGAATTGGAGCAATATGGGCTGTTGTGGGAGATGCCAGGTGCACGTCCCGTCGTTCCATCCCGGAGGTAACCGGTCAACAAACTCGGCTTTGTTGGAGATGAGGTTGCATCTCCACACGCCAACCTTCCTAGACGGCAAGTTCTCAAAGTTGTAGCAGACGAAGTAGGCGCATCCGCCATCTTGGCCGCTCAGCCTCGAGGTATCTACAACAAAGCTGTTGGGTGGGTGTTCCTAGGAACAAAACGGCGTCCGCCAGAGAACGACCATCTTTCTTCACCCACCGTGTCTCCTTCTCTAGCGCCTGCACCGAAAACAAGAGAACGTATTCCAGGCGGTCGCCTTCCTGCTGATTATGGTTGTAGTGGACTTGGACTTGGACTGACGCCCACAGCAGCTCGCCATGGGACTCCAAGACGAAGCTGTAATGATGTGCATAGTAGTTCCACTTAGGGCTGGACATAAAGCTCGATCGTTTAGCTCGGCTCGTTATGCTAACGAACAGAGCCGAGCAATGATTTTTGCTCGTTATTGCTAATGAGCTAAACGAGCGAGCTAACGAGACTCGCGAGCAGATCGTTAAGCTCGTTAATTTGGATCCCATGTCTTTTTAAGGGTAGATATCATCTAACTAGCAACCTAAAAAGTGACGACTCAACATTGTTTAGGAAGCCCATATCACAACCGAGATTTATGGTCAACACATGTAGGAAACATCGAATCCCTTTTACTTCTTGTTAATCGTCAATTACCTCGTCATCCATATATTCAGATTTATTTTCTTAACGAGCTTCGAGCCGAGCTTTATATTTAGCTTGTTAGCCTTAACGAGGTTAATGATTCGAGCCTTAACGATCACGAGTCTTAACAAGCCGAGCCTTAACGAGCCGAGCAGCTCGTTAGTCCAGCCTCCACTCACACAACGTCGAAGATGGCAGCGGGACTAGAAGGTCTCCACAGACATCGCGACCACTCTCTGGCGTGATGACGTGCCAGAGGGTACCCTCTACGTTGACCATGATCTTGCCACCGTGGTATGCCGCGCAGAACTCGCAAAACTCTCTATGTGCCATAAGGATTCTCTCGACAACTGTCCACTCCGTGTCGCCGGGACGCAGGAGCGCCGCTCTGAACCTGGCATTGTCATTGTCGGTGTACCGGAGGCTGTATAGAAAGGTGGTGTTGTCGTCATAGATTATGCCTCCGGGGTCCTCCTTCTCCCATCAGCTGACGTCATTCGCGCCGGAAGTCTGGCAGGTGGGTGAATTCTCCGGTGAAAGGGTCATGGAGGGTGGGACTACGGTGAGGTATGATGCGTGTGAAGTACACGTTCGTCAGGATACCTCAAGTGTAAGGTTTGATGAGTACAGCAGCAAGTCTTCACTCAGTTATGAAACCAAAATTTATCGAACCAGTAGGAAATCAACGATTGCTAGAAGGTGTCAACGGCGCCAGAAAACTTGGTGGTGTCTTGACGGCTGACGTGGAACCTGCACACAAGACAATCAAACTACTTTGCCCCGACGAGACAGTGAGGGTGTCAACCTCACCGGATTGCTGAAAACAAATGATTAGATGTATAGTGTCGAAAATGATGTTTACTTGCAGCGAACAGAAGAGAACAATGATTGCAGTAGGTTGTATTTCAGATGTAAAAGAATGGACCGGGGTCCACAGTTCACTAGTGGTGTCTCTCCAATAAGATAACTAACATGCTAGGTAAACAAATTACAGCTGGGTAATTGACAATATTGATAAGTGCATAAACATGCATGTGCAAGTGATGTGTCAACTATGAGATTCATTTGGTCATTACAACAAAGTACACAGACCGCTATCCAGCATGCATCTGTGCCTAAATAGTCCACCTTCCGGTTAGCATCAGCTCCCCTTTCATTATTAAATTGCAAGCAACAGACAATTGCATTAAGTAAAGTGCATAATGTAAACAACACATTCATCCTTAGACTAAGCATTGTTGTTTTACCCTTAGTGGCAACAACACATCTACAGCCTTAGGACTTGCTGTCACTATCCCAGATTCAATAGAGGTTGAACCCAACTATCATGCATAAATACCCCCTCTTGGAGTCACAAGTATTTACTTGGCCAAAGTTTCAACAGGCAACAGAGAGCATGCAAGATCACAAATGACATAGATATGATAACACAATAATCAACTTGACATAGTATCAATATTCATCGGATCCCAGCAAACACAACATGTAGCATTACAATAAGATGATCTTGATCATGATAGGCAGCTCACAAGATCTAAACATTATGGCACCCCGATCCAGATGATCGAGTCACCCCATATACCAGTCCCAGAAACACTGGATATATGACAGCTTGATAAACAAAGGCAAAACCAAATATATTCACAAGGCTTCGAGTTTGCACAAATACGAGGTTACAACACGGGTGAGGCTCCAGCTTTTGCGCAACAGGCGCACACCACAGTATGTACATTATTTTTCTAACATCGAGCCTCTAGCGGAAGTCGTAGCGGAAGCGAAGATAGTAGCGTGGCGATAGCGGCCTTATTCCACAGGGTCCTGCCTGGGACACGGGTTCCTAGTTCTCATCGAGCGGGTACTCGGCGACTGGTTCAGCAGGGTCTGGCCACATGAAAAGCCAGGTAAGTACTTGAAGTACTCGCAAGACATCAGCCCAAAAACAAGCAAGGTCTATCTATATGGCATGGCATGGTTCAGAAAGTAACATGGCATGAGGTCGGTTGCGAGGATGAGTCCAAGCTTAACGGTTGGACATAACTTACCTACTTACCTTAGTAGGGGTGTTTTCTCGATATCAAGTGAGATCACGTTTCTCACTTGACAACTCATAACCACAACTAGGCATCCAAGCCTCTAGCCAACTCTGGCTTAATTCACAACTATCCGAGTCCTTAGCCAACGCCGGCTTGACTCCCAAAATCTCCTGTGTTCGTTGGTCTCAACTTAATTATCTCTCCAAGTTCGACTGGACTGACTCATAGTGTGACTTGACCCAAACGTCGTCCCGTAACCTGGGGACAAGGCTAGAATCTAGATTTACACTCTCGAGAGGTTGCAACATTTATCCACACGCTGAGGTCTAGGCTTGTACCGCCGGTACCGAAGTACTAGAACCGATCATGGCGGCAGCACAAACCCACACTTCCACAACCGTTTATCCTACCCGGACACTCCCTGTATAGCCACCGACATAGCTCTACGCCTTATGAAGAAGTGAATCCGGCACGTCCCCAACAGATGAGCGACGCCTAGCTCCGGAACCTTCACAAGACTAGCCCCGACCACAAAGGTAACCGACTAGACTTGCCAAAAGGGTGGCGTCAAAGGAGGCCTGATAAAATACTCAGTTATGGTCCGCCCATGTGAACGACGCATGGTTGCGCTAGGTGTTTGGTGAGTGGCACTAAGTGACTCAATCTAGTCGAGGGAGGTGATTATCTTCATAGTCATTTTGTTTGATTACAGACATCAACATTAACAAAGTAACACAAGGTAACCTCATAACAATAGCAGCACAGAATATATCACTTGCATGCATAGATAACAACATAACAATAATGATAATACCCGGGTGACTGTGGCGGGAGACCCGGCCGGTGTCACTCGGGGGTTAGTGTTCACAGAATAATAACATAATGAAAATGACGGTGGCGGGAGACCCGGCCGGTGTCACCGTAAAAGAATGAACCGAAAAGCACTCATAAAAATGAGAGCATCCATTCCACTCGAGGGTTATCTCGACGTGGTGTCAGCAATCTCGGCAAAAAGAACCAAATGGAAAGTCAGCTCCCAAGCGTCGCAGTCCGGGTGGTCTATGCCAACCATATTTGACGGAGGGACAAGGCAAATAACTCTTTTGGCGAATGCCCCCAACTCCGAGGATCATAAGACGGCATTCGTCCGCTCCTCACCTCGGCGAAGAAGAAAGAAGCAAACAAGGCCCCGCAAGCGCGAGACGCACAGTTGTAATAATCCCCCATTCCTTTGACTAAGGCGGTACCACCGGCCATTGTCTCAGGAATGTGAGTGTTGCACAGATAAGCAATACAAAGGAGTGCAATAATTTAAAATGCAATATGACATGTGAGGTGCAACAGATATTAATTCAGCAGTCAAAATAATTCCTAAGTTCGACCAAGTTTGAAATTGGGTTGGTGGCTTGCCTTCGGGTTCAGAGACAACTCCTACTCCGTCAGAGAGGTTCGAATCTATCCAAAACGAGACAAACATGCATCAAACTCCCTCCTAATTTATTTAAATAAATGCCAAAAAAAATAAATTCCAAATAATTCTTCTCTGGTTCCATTTGAAAAAGAAAATTCAAACTAAGCCAACAAAATTGGTTTCATATTTTTCTGACCATTTTTCAGAGAGATATTGCAATTCAAAGTTTGGTTTAATTTCTGCCCTTTTTAACAGAAAAAATAAAACAGAAAAACGTTTCAGAGAAATGTTTAAAAACCTGACCAGTGGGACCCACTGGTCAGTGACTCATAACCCGAATCGTTTTCTTCTCCACCGCGCGAAAAAAAGAGGAACAGGGTGGCCGTCTCCGGCGAACTCACCGGCGGCGTTTCACGGAGGCTAGGGCGACGGGGAGGTGAGGGAGAGGAAGCAGAACGTCTCGGGGAGGCCTGCCGCAGCTAGTTCGAGCACCCACGCTTGACGGGGAGGTCGGGATGGAGAGGAGCTTCTCCTCCCGCGGCTTCGGCGATCTGTCGATGATGGATACGACGGCTCCGGCCACCGTTCACCCTGGCGAGCACGGCATCGTCACCGTGGTGCTCTGAGGAGGCTCTGGGTGGAGGGAATCGAGCAGGGGAAAGCTGGGGTGTGCGAACCGAGCTGAGGTCAGTGCGGCTCGGGTGGTTGCAATTCCGGCGAGGGCTAGCTCCTCTGGGCTCGAGGCTGGGGTGGAGGGCGACTGAGGGAGTGGGAGAGGTGGTGTGGTGAAGGAATGGTGCGGGGGTGGCCGTTTTATACGGTTCCCGTGCAGCGGCCGGAGTAATGGCGCGGCGAGGTGTCGCGCACGGCGTGGAGGCGACGGTGGGCGGTGTGTCGCGAAACCGGTGGCACAGAAGGCGCACGCGGCACAGGAGGGAGCGAGTGGATGAGCTCGGGGCGGCTGGGTCGCTGACGAGCGGGGCCCCGGCGGCGCTGTGCTGGACGGCGCGTCGGCTAGCGGTCCGGGCGCGTGCTGGATTCTCCTCCGGCGACGCGTGGTGGCTGAGAGGTTCAGGGAGAGGAGGGAAACACGTTGGGCGTGGATTGGGGCGCGGGGAAGCTGAACGCCGACGACCACAAAGTGGCGGCGCCGTCGGGCACGGCCTCGCCGGCGGTGATCACCGTTTTGTCCACGCCAGGAGTGACATCGACACGTTTCTCTCAGCTCCTTGCTCCAAATGAGGTGTGGTTTTCACCACAGTGTGCCAAATTTCAAGACCTTCAACTTTCCTGAATAGAGTTTTTGAAAATTCGAAACTTGGTGCGACTACCACTTTTGAAAAACCATACTGGTCCAAAAGAAAATCTTTATTTTGCTGAAGCAAAACATTTTTGGTTAGGCTGCCCTTCTTCCCTGAGGTGTAGACACACCTTGTGCTTGCATCTATGCCCTTGCCTCACATTAGAAAAATCATTTGACTACTTTTTAAAATCCTTTGAGTTAAAGGGCAAAAATTGGATAGCAGGGGTATGGGGTAAATCCTTAAGTGCAAACCAAATATTTTTGCATAATTAGGCTTTATATTGCCTAGGGATCATTCCCTAATTTTTGGAGAATTTTTGAAGACATAAAACTAGGGGTTCCTTTGTAAGGCCAATAAAAGGTTAATTTTTAAAAAGGAAAAAGAATTTCCCAATTAAATATTTATCCAGGGTTAAAATCACAAATGCAAGTTCCAAGTGGGAGGAAAATGGAAAGCACAAGATCCCACTTGAATTATCATGTTTGCAAAGTTCAAGATTTTAAAAGAGTTTTCCGGAGGTTTAAGTCCAAATGCACATGAAATAATGAAACAATGCATTTGGGAAAAATTCAAAAAGGCCAAAATTCAGGGTGTTACAGACCTTCCCCCCTTAAGATGAATCTCGTCCTCGAGATTCCTGTTGCTCGTTGAATAGATACGGATATTCTGTCTTTAGCAAATCTTCGCGCTCCCAGGTTGCCTCTTCCTCTGTGTGCTTGTCCCACTGAACCTTGTAGAACTTGGTGACCTTGCTGCGAGTGCGGCGTTCTGACTCATCCAAGATTCTGACGGGGTGTTCCTCGTAAGTCAGTTCGCTGCTCAACTCCAGTTCCTTAAAGTCAGCCTGCTTGGTTGGGGGTGAGATGCACTTCCTTAGCTGGGATACGTGGAAGACGTCATGTACTCCAGCCAATTCCTCTGGCAGTTCCAGCTGGTAGGCTACTGATCCTTTCCTTGCCAAATTTGAAAGGTCCAATAAATCTTGGGGCAAGCTTTCCTTTCATGTGGAATCTTTTCAGGCCCTTGAGAGGTGTTACTCGAAGATAGACATAGTCGTTTTCCTCGAAGTGAATCTGACGATGTCGCCGGTCGTAATAGCTTTTCTGGCGGGATTGCGCTGCCTTGAGCCGGTCCCGAATCAGACGTACTTGCTTTTCTGCCCTCATCAAATCATCGGGCTTAAAGATCTTGCGGTCTCCAACCTCGGACCAGTTTAGTGGGGTCCGGCATTTTCTCCCATACAGGGCTTCAAAGGGTGACATCTTCAGGCTGCCTTGGTAGCTGTTGTTGTATGAGAACTCTGCATAGGGTAAACTATCTTCCCATCCTGCTCCATAGGCGAGTACACACGAGCGGAGCATATCCTCCAGGATTTGATTAACCCGCTCGGTTTGACCGTCGGTCTGCGGATGATAGGCTGTGCTGAAGGATAACTTTGTTCCCATGGCATGATGTAGGCTTGTCCAAAATTTGGAGGTAAATTGTGTACCTCTATCCGACACAATGGTCTTCGGGACTCCGTGGAGTTTGACAATCTTGTTCACATAGAGTTGTGCCAGTTGGTCCGAGCGGTATGTGGTCTTGACGGGGATAAAGTGAGATACCTTCGTCAACCGGTCAACAATGACCCAGATGGAATCATTTCCTCGGCTGGATTTGGGAAGTCCGACAATGAAATCCATACTTATGTTGTCCCATTTCCACTCGGGTACCTTAAGGGGTTGGAGATATCCGGCGGGTTTCTGATGCTCGGCCTTCACCAGGTTGCATACATTGCAGCATGCGACATAGTAAGCGATATCCTTCTTCATACCGGACCACCAGAAGGTTTGCTTCAAGTCTTGGTACATCTTGGTGCTCCCGGGTGAATGGAATAGGCAGACTCGTGGGCTTCCCTGAGGATCTGCTGTATTAGTGTGGTCTTGTAGGGTACACAAAGGCGGGTACCGAAGCGGAGTACTCCTTGGCTGTCCAGGGAAAATTCCTTGGCCTGACCCAGCGGTATCTTGGCCTTGATCTTGCTTAGGCCGGGGTCGTTGGCCTGCTCGGTTTTTATTTCTTCCTCCAGGTCTGGCTTTACTTCTAGGGTGCTTAGATAGGCCCTGTTTCCCACGCACAAGTTTAGCTTTGCGAATTCTTTCTCCAAACTTGGCCGCATCTTAGGGGGCTTCCTGCTCAGAGCATCTGCTACCACGTTGGCCTTCCCGGGATGATAATGAATCCCAAGGTCGTAGTCCTTGATTACTTCCAGCCACCTCCTTTGCCTCAGATTGAGGTCAGGCTGGGTGAAGATATACTTCAAGCTTTTGTGGTCCGTGTAATCTCGCATCTTCGACCAATAAGGTGGTGTCGCCAAGTCTTCAGGGCGAGTATGACGGCGGCTAATTCCAAGTCGTGGGTGGGATAGTTGAGCTCGTGGGTCTTGAGTTGCCTTGACACATATGCGATGACCTTTCCTTCTTGCATGAGTACGGCTCCTAGCCCATTTCTGCAGGCATCACAGTATACGGTGAAATCCTTGGCATCATCAGGCAACACCAGAATTGGGGCGGTGGTTAACCGGGTCTTTAACTCGTTGAAACTTTCCTCACTCATCTGTCCAGGCATACTTGCGATTCTTCTTCAATAGATCCGTCATGGGCTTGGCTATCTTGGAAAAGTTTTCGATGAATCTTCGGTAATACCCGGCCAATCCTAGGAAGCTTCGGATTTCTGATACGTTGGTGGGAACTTTCCAGTTTAGCACATCGGAGATCTTGTTGGGGTTTACAGCCACACCGGCTCCAGACAACACATGTCCTAGGAATTCCACTTCCTTTAACCAGAATTGGCATTTGCTGTACTTGGCATAAAGTTGTTGCTCACGCATTCTTCCAAGAACTATTCTGAGGTGTTCGGCGTGCTCCTCCTCATTTTTGGAGTAGATGAGGATGTCGTCGATAAACACCACGACAAACTTGTCGAGATACTCCATGAATACCTTGTTCATCATGCCCATGAAGTAGGCTGGAGCATTTGTTAGGCCGAAGGACATAACTGTGCACTCATACAATCCATATCTGGTGGTGAATGCGGTCTTGGGGATATCACTTTCTCGAATCTTCAGCTGGTAATAACCCGTACGGAGATCAATCTTGGAGAATACTCGGGCACCACGGAGTTGGTCGAATAAATCATTGATTCTCGGGAGTGGGTACTTGTTCTTGATGGTGACATCATTGAGAGCGCGATAGTCGATGCATAATCGGAGGGTACCATCGCTCTTCTTTGCAAACAAAACCGGTGATCCCCAAGGTGAAATGCTTGGGCGGATGAACTTTTTCTGAATCAATTCGTCAAGCTGTTTCTTCAGTTCCACTAGCTCGGGACTTGTCATACGGTAGTGTTTCTTGAATATTGGGTTTGTCCCTGGTACAACTTCAATTGCAAATTCAATATCACGGTCAGGGGGCATTCCGGGTAATTCATCTGGAAAGACATCCGGGTATTCACTGACCACATACACTTCCCCTATCTCCGGGGCTTGAGCAAGAAACATCTTCGCATTTATCTGGTGAGGCTTATTTGGCACATAAGTGGTTCGTATGCCTTCCGGGTTGGTGAGAGTAACTGCCCTGGTTGCACAGTCGATCTGAGCTGCATGCTGAACTAACCAATCCATACCCAGGATGGCGTCGAGGCCGGGCACATTGAGGGTGCTAAGCTGAGCGGGAAATTTCACTTGATTGATGCTGATTGTCAGGTCTTGACACATGGTGTTTGTTTTCATCTCCGAGGCGGGGGTTTGTATCACCAAAAGATGGCCCAAAGGGGAAACGGGAAAACGGTGTTTGGCAACAAAATCCTTCGAGATGAAAGAATGGGAAGCTCCAGAATCGAATAAAATCAGCGCGGGTTTAGTGTTGATAGTACACGTACCAAGCACTACGTCTGAAGCTTCATATGCTTCCTCTGCTGACATGTGGTGGACACGGGCAACTTGAGGTGGCTTGATCGCCCCAGCAGGGTGGTTGTTGCCGGAGTTGTTATTGTTGCCGTTGCCGTTACTGAGGGGGCAATCCTTGATGTAGTGTCCTGTCTTGCCGCACTTGAAGCAGGAGTTCTCCCTCTTACAATCATCCACGAGTGGGCGCTTGTGGTAGAATCCTTCCCGGGGGTATCCTTCCTGGGTTGGTTCCAAGAGTTCTGAGGAGTTGAGATCGGTTGTTGGGTTGCCATGGGCGTGGTTTTGAAGAACCTCCTTCATGCTGGTTCTTGCGTGGCTCGAACTTCCGCTTGTGGGAGTCATAGATGGTGCGGTGCTCCTTTTCTGAGATTAGCGCAGTGTTGATCATGGCCTGAAAATCTGGAAACTGCAGAACACTGAGCTGAGTTTTTATGGCCTGATGCATTCCATGAAGGAACCTGTCTTTCTTCTTTTCCTCAGTGTTGATGTCCTCAGGTGCATAGCGAGCAAGGTTGTTGAACTTGGTCAGATATTCGCGATGGACTTGCTGCCTTGAGTAAGTGCCAAAAATTCCTGCTGTTTCATCTTTATGAGGCTTGAGGGAATGTGGGCCCTGCGGAATGCTTCCTGAAATTCTGCCCAAGTGACAGGGGGTCCATCGCCTCTGGCGTCCTTTTGGTTGTCCCACCAAATGCTGGCGGGGCCCTCAAGGTAGTGGGTAGCGAAGGGCACTGGTCTTGCTCGTCTACGCGAGCGAGTTCCAGTTTCTTTCCCATAGCACGGAGCCAATCATCAGCCTCAAGTGGGTCATCAGCATATGCGAACTTGGGCGGTTGTGTGCGCTGGAAGTCTTGCAGCTTTGAGCGGCCTGGGGGTGGAACATTACGGGCTTGCATGTACGTGCCAAACTCTCTCATGATCTGTGTCAGATGCTGGTTGTGGCGTTCATCCATCATCATCATAAACTGACTTGGGCTTGGTTCCTGATTTGGTGGAGGAGGAGGTGGTTGCGGAGGCTCGGGATCCTCGCCAGCTTGTCGTGCGGAACGACGAACCGGGGTTCCTTGGCTGCTACTCGCACCGCTATTGGGCCTCATCCTGAACTGCTGAGTGTAATGGCGCGTATCATGAGCATCCATATGGGGAAGGTGTAACATCCACGGAAAAACCAAATGGAAACACAGTTTGCAAAAGAAACACAAGCATGATGTTATACAATGGATGATGGGGTTACAAGATTCAAGCACTCGCTATTTTACAACAGATGCAAGGTAAAGATACAAGCTACTCGTACAGGATACATGGTACAAGATACAAGACGCAAAGCACTCGGTACCAGATGCAGGATACAACTCTACCACTACATTATTCAAGCACGCGATACATCGGAAAGTACAGTACACTAAGCGATGCTGTCTCCGAGCGTCTAGAACTCCATCTCGAGGGGTGTCGCTGGCGTGGCGGTGTCGAGGGGCTCCTCCGCGGGGCTGTAGTCGGGTGAAGCGCGGTCGTCGCGGGAGTCTCCGGAGTAACTCTGTGGCTCGGCCGCCTGGACGCGACGACGCTGAGACCGAACGGGAGTGAAGCGCGAGTAGTAGTGAGCAGCGCTGCTACGAGTGCGGGAAGGTGGCGTCGGAGCGGTAGACGAGGAGTAGCGGGCAAGCCCCCTCCTGATCTGCTCGAGGGAACTGAGCCTAAAGGTGGGGAGACGTGGTGGCGACTAGAAGTGCCGGAACCAGAAGCTCGCGTCATCTCGGCCAAGGCCACGTTGGCGCGAAGGGAGGCAAACTGGAGAAGGGTGGTGTGGAGGTACTGGTGGAGATAGGTGGTGTACTGAATAAGGGCGGAGAGAGGTGAGCTAGGGTCACCTGGGTTGGGGAAAAGGGTGTCCCCGTTGTCTAAAGCCAACCTCGGGAAGTAGGCGTAACGGGTGCACTGCTTCATGACGGGGTCGACGGTGCGAAGGAACAGGATGGCATCTCCTGCAGCCTCCTGTATGGCTCGAGACGCCTGTGTACAGACACCGGAAGTGAGGCCGTGCTCGATCCCTGCGGACACGGGCTGCGGACGCAGGCGGACGGTGGCGGTGAACTCCGAGGTGACCTGTCGAGACGGTTGTGGTACACGTGGTAAGTCGGGGGAGGTGCGCCTGGGTAGAGGTGGTCCCAGATCTCCCGAAGAAACTGCGGAAAACCGGGAACGTGCACGGCGGTAGTCTCGGCGAGCAACTCTGCCATCTGTGACAGAGACAGAATTCAAATAAAGTGAGCGTTAAGTTTTAAAGCACAAACAGACAGAGAAACATTGGAAAAAGTTGTCAACACAACAAGTTCTATTCTACGTCGTCCAAGAACTAGGGCATCCTACAGGCAGTTAGGCTCTGATACCAAGCTCTGTGGCACCCCGATCCAGATGATCGAGTCACCCCATATACCAGTCCCAGAAACACTGGATATATGACAGCTTGATAAACAAAGGCAAAACCAAATATATTCATAAGGCTTCGAGTTTGCACAAATACAAGGTTACAACACGGGTGAGGCTCCAGCTCTTGCGCAACAGGCGCACACAACAGTATGTACATTATTTTTCTAACATCGAGCCTCTAGCGGAAGTCGTAGCGGAAGCGAAGATAGTAGCGTGGCGATAGCGGCCTTATTCCACAGGGTCCTGCCTGGGACACGGGTTCCTAGTTCTCATAGAGCGGGTACTCGGCGACTGGTTCAGCAGGGTCTGGCCACATGAAAAGCCAGGTAAGTACTTGAAGTACTCGCAAGACATCAGCCCAAAAACAAGCAAGGTCTATCTATATGGCATGGCATGGTTCAGAAAGTAACATGGCATGAGGTCGGTTGCGAGGATGAGTCCAAGCTTAACGGTTGGACATAACTTACCTACTTACCTTAGTAGGGGTGTTTTCTCGATATCAAGTGAGATCACGTTTCTCACTTGACAACTCATAACACAACTAGGCATCCAAGCCTCTAGCCAACTCTGGCTTAATTCACAACTATCCGAGTCCTTAGCCAACTCTGGCTTGACTCCCAAAATCTCCTGTGTTCGTTGGTCTCAACTTAATTATTTCTCCAAGTTCGACTGGACTGACTCATAGTGTGACTTGACCCAAACGTCGTCCCGTAACCTGGGGACAAGGCTAGAATCTAGATTTACACTCTCGAGAGGTTGCAACATTTATCCACACGCTGAGTCTAGGCTTGTACCGCCGGTACCGAAGTACTAGAACCGATCATGGCGGCAGCACAAACCCACACTTCCACAACCGTTTATCCTACCCGGACACTCCCTGTATAGCCACCGACATAGCTCTACGCCTTATGAAGAAGTGAATCCGGCACGTCCCCAACAGATGAGCGACGCCTAGCTCCGGAACCTTCACAAGACTAGCCCCGACCACAAAGGTAACCGACTAGACTTGCCAAAAGGGTGGCGTCAAAGGAGGCCTGATAAAATACTCAGTTATGGTCCGCCCATGTGAACGACGCATGGTTGTGCTGGGTGTTTGGTGAGTGGCACTAAGTGACTCAATCTAGTCGAGGGAGGTGATTATCTTCTTAGTCATTTTGTTTGATTACAGACATCAACATTAACAAAGTAACACAAGGTAACCTCATAACAATAGCAGCACAGAATATATCACTTGCATGCATAGATAACAACATAACAATAATAATAATACCCGGGTGACTGTGGCGGGAGACCCGGCCGGTGTCACTCGGGGGTTAGTGTTCACAGAATAATAACATAATGTTTCAAACGGATGACGGTGGCGGGAGACCCGGCCGGTGTCACCGTAAAAGAATGAACCGAAAAGCACTCATAAAAATGAGAGAGCATCCATTCCACTCGAGGGTTACCCGACGTGGTGTCAGCAATCTCGGCAAAAAGAACCAAATGGAAAGTCAGCTCCCAAGCGTCGCAGTCCGGGTGGTCTATGCCAACCATATTTGACGGAGGGACAAGGCAAATAACTCTTTTGGCGAATGCCCCCAACTCCGAGGATCATAAGACGACATTCGTCCGCTCCTCACCTCGGCGAAGAAGAAAGAAGCAAACAAGCCCCGCAAGCGCGAGACGCACAGTTGTAATAATTCCCCCATTCCTTTGACTAAGGCGGTACCACCGGCCATTGTCTCGGGAATGTGAGTGTTGCACAGATAAGCAATACAAAGGAGTGCAATAATTTAAAATGCAATATGACATGTGAGGTGCAACAGATATTAATTCAGCAGTCAAAATAATTCCTAAGTTCGACCAAGTTTGAAATTGGGTTGGTGGCTTGCCTTCGGGTTCAGAGACAACTCCTACTCCGTCAGAGAGGTTCGAATCTATCCAAAACGAGACAAACATGCATCAAACTCCCTCCTAATTTATTTAAATAAATGCCAAAAAAATAAATTCCAAATAATTCTTTTCTGGTTCCATTTGAAAGAGAAAATTCAAACTAAGCCAACAAAATTGGTTTCATATTTTTCTGACCATTTTTCAGAGAGATATTGCAATTCAAAGTTTGGTTTAATTTCTGCCCTTTTTAACAGAAAAATAAAACAGAAAAACGTTTCAGAGAAATGTTTAAAAACCTGACCAGTGGGACCCACTGGTCAGTGACTCATAACCCGAATCGTTTTCTTCTCCACCGCGCGAAAAAAAGAGGAACAGGGTGGCCGTCTCCGGCGAACTCACCGGCGGCGTTTCCCGGAGGCTAGGGCGACGGGGAGGTGAGGGAGAGGAAGCAGAACGTCTTGGGGAGGCCTGCCGCAGCTAGTTCGAGCACCCACGCTTGACGGGGAGGTCGGGATGGAGAGGAGCTTCTCCTCCCGCGGCTCCGACGATCTGTCGATGATGGATACGACGGCTCCGGCCACCGTTCACCCTGGCGAGCACGGCATCGTCACCGTGGTGCTCTGAGGAGGCTCTGGGTGGAGGGAATCGAGCCGGGGAAGGCTGGGGTGTGCGAACCGAGCTGAGGTCAGTGCGGCTCGGGTGGTTGCAATTCCGGCGAGGGCTAGCTCCTCTGGGCTCGAGGCTGGGGTGGAGGGCGACTGAGGGAGTGGGAGAGGTGGTGTGGTGAAGGAATGGTGCGGGGGTGGCCGTTTTATACGGTTCCCGTGCAGCGGCCGGAGTAATGGCGCGGCGAGGTGTCGCGCACGGCGTGGAGGCGACGGTGGGCGGTGTGTCGCGAAACCGGTGGCACAGAAGGCGCACGCGGCACAGGAGGGAGCGAGTGGATGAGCTCGGGGCGGCTGGGTCGCTGACGAGCGGGGCCCCGGCGGCGCTGTGCTGGACGGCGCGTCGGCTAGCGGTCCAGGCGCGTGCTGGATTCTCCTCCGGCGACGCGTGGTGGCTGAGAGGTTCAGGGAGAGGAGGGAAACACGTTGGGCGTGGATTGGGGCGCGGGGAAGCTGAACGCCGACGACCACAAAGTGGCGGCGCCGTCGGGCACGGCCTCGCCGGCGGTGATCACCGTTTTGTCCACGCCAGGAGTGACATCGACACGTTTCTCTCAGCTCCGTGCTCCAAATGAGGTGTGGTTTTCACCACAGTGTGCCAAATTTCAAGACCTTCAACTTTCCTGAATAGAGTTTTTGAAAATTCGAAACTTGGTGCGACTACCACTTTTGAAAAACCATACTGGTCCAAAAGAAAATCTTTATTTTGATGAAGCAAAACATTTTTGGTTAGGCTGCCCTTCTTCCCTGAGGTGTAGACACACCTTGTGCTTGCATATATGCCCTTGCCTCACATTAGAAAAATCATTTGACTACTTTTTAAAATCCTTTGAGTTAAAGGGCAAAAATTGGATAGCAGGGGTATGGGGTAAATCCTTAAGTGCAAACCAAATATTTTTGCATAATTAGGCTTTATATTGCCTAGGGATCATTCCCTAATTTTTGGAGAATTTTTGAAGACATAAAACTAGGGGTTCCTTTGTAAGGCCAATAAAAGGTTAATTTTTAAAAAGGAAAAAGAATTTCCCAATTAAATATTTATCCAGGGTTAAAATCACAAATGCAAGTTCCAAGTGGGAGGAAAATGGAAAGCACAAGATCCCACTTGAATTATCATGTTTGCAGAAGTTCAAGATTTTAAAAGAGTTTTCCGGAGGTTTAAGTCCGAATGCACATGAAATAATGAAACAATGCTATTTGGAAAAAAAATTCAAAAAGGCCAAAATTCAGGGTGTTACAAACATGATGGCACAAGTGGAGAAGACAACCATCTAGCTACTGCTATGGACCCATAGTCCAGGGATGAACTACTCACACATCACTCAGGAGGCGGGCATGGTGGTGTAGAGCCCTCCAGTGATGATTCCCCTCTCCGGCAGGGTGCCAGGGAAAGCTTCAGAACCCTCCCGAGTTAGGGTCGACGACGGCGGCGGCGGCTGATATTCTGGATGTATCTCTCGGTGTTTTCGGGTTTTCGCGTCGGGAGGAATAAATAGGCGAAGGGGCGGCGTCGGTGGAGTCCCGAGGGGCCCACCTCACCTGTCGGCGCGCCAGGGGGTAGTCCCGCGCCAAGGGGTAAGGTGGCCACCTCGCGGCTCCTCTTCGTCTCTCCTTCGGACTCCGTGACGGTGTTGGAAAAATAGGGACTTGGCCTTTTGTTTCGTGCAATTCCGGGAATATTCGCAGAAGTACTTTTTTGGAACCAAGAACAGCAGAAAACAGGAACTGGCACTTCGGCATCTTGTTAATAGGTTAGTCCCGGAAAATGCATAAAAATGATATAAAGTGTATATAAAACATGTAGCAATTGGCATAATATAAGCATGGAACATCATAAATTATAGATACGTTGGAGACGTATGAAGGTACCGGACTTTGGTGCCGCCGGTTGATACGTCCAAAATGTATCTATAATTTCTGATGTTCCATGTTGATATTATACCAATTGCTACATGTTTTATATGCATTATATATCACTTTTATGCATTTTCTGGAACTAACCTATTAACAAGATGCCACAGTGCCAGTTCCTGTTTTCTGCTGTTTTCTATTCCAGATATTTACTTAAGGAAATATTCTCGGAATTGGACGAGATTTTTATCCACGGTCATATTTTCCCGACACGCACACGGAGTCCAAAGGAGAGACGAAGGAGGGCCGTGGGCTGTCCAGACCACATGGCCGCGCGGGCCTATGGTCTGGAGCCCTCGGGCGTCCACCGACCTTGCCCCTTCGCCTATATATTCCCTCCGGAGCAAAAACCCTAAATATATAACTCATATTCCACGAAAAGTTCCGCAGCGCCGCCGCCACCGACGCCAAGTTTCGGGGGTTAGAAGGTCCTGTTTCGGCACCCTGCCGGGAGGGGATTGACCCCCGGAGCCTTCTCCATCGACTCCACCGCCTCCACTTGGACACCATGATGGTTTGTGAGTAATTCCCCCATGGACTACGGGTTCTAGCTGTAGCTAGTTGGTACTCTCTCCCCTATGTACTTCAATACAATGATCTCATGAGCTGCCTTACATGATTGAGATCCATATGATGTAATCGGTGTTGTGTTTGTTCAGATCCGATGAATTGTTACATTATGATCAGTCTATCTATAAGTGTGTGAAGTTATTGTTGCTGCAATCTTGTTATGCTTAATGCTTGTCACTAGTGCACGAGTGACATTGATCCTAGATTTAAGCTCTATATGTATTGCTTAGATTGTATCTACAAGTTGTTTGCACATGTTGCTATCCGGAACCCGAGGCCCCGAAGTGACAACAATTGGGATAACCGGAGGGGAAGGCTGTGATATGAGGATCACATGTTTTCACCAAGTGTTAATGCTTTGCTCCGGTGCCCTATTAAAAGGAGTACCTTAATTACCAGTAGATTCCCTTGAGGCCCGGCTGCCACCGGCTGGTAGGACAAAAGAAGTTGTGCAAGTTTCTCATTGCGAGCACGTATGACTATATATGGAAAACATGCCTACTTGATTAATAGACTTGATGTTCTGTCTTAATGCTTTTTCAATTCTATCAATTGCCCAACTGTAATTTGTTTACCCAACACTTGTTATTTGGAGAGTTACCACTAGTGTAGATAGCTGGGAACCCTGGTCCATTCGTCATCATCATTGCTCTCTGGTCCTATATGTCATTAGAAGTAGTATCAACTATTTTTCTGGTGCCATTGCCTCCGTGTTACTGCTGCTGTGTTACTGTTACTATTGCTCTCATATTACTGCTGCTTTCACATCACCCCTGTTACTAGTGCTTTTCCAGGTGCAGCTGAATTGACAACTCAGTTGTTAAGACTTATAAGTATTGTTTGTCTCCCCTTGTGTCGAATCAATAAATTTGGGTTTTACTTCCCTCGAAGACTGTTGCGATCCCCTATACTTGTGGGTTATCAAGACTATTTTCTGGCGCCGTTGCCGGGGAGCATAGCTCTACTCATAAGTTCACCTGGGGAGTACACTCTACCTCTCCCTCTGTTTTTATTTTATTTTATTGTGCTTAGTTTATTTCTGTTTAGTTGTGTTTTGTTTTGTTTACTTTTGTCTAGTTTATTTTTGTTTTGTTTTATAAACCTGAAAATCCATAAAAATTTGAAAAACCAAAAATCTATAAACTTTTGCCATGCCTCTTTATTATGGAACTAGATCTGATTTGACAGGATGGCTCACTAAGAATAGAAAAGATAAATTAAATGAACACCTCTGGTCTAAAAAAGGGAAGGATCTCTCACTACAAGTAGTTAAACTGCATATTTTTGCTACAGACTTGTGTTCTACATATGATGAATCTTGGTGCTTTAATGAATCTCGTTGTTGTAGGAAGCATAAACACCTTCCTTTTCAATGCGATTATAATGATAATGAAACTTTAGCTTCTTATGCTAGAGGATATTATATCTTTGATAAACTTGAACAAATTGAAGAGTTTTATGTTTTTAAGGGTGCCCTTGAAATTAGTTCTTATCTTGAGCATAAAACTGATGCCCCTTATAAATCTGAATGTCTTGCTATACTTGAATATTGCTATAATACCTACAAGGATAATACTTATATTACTGAGCATCTTAAGAGGATGTTTCCTCCAAAAGATGAAACTTGTGCCTTGCAGGAACCTGAAGAAGAAGAAACTACTGCTGAAGCTGAAAGCTCATTAGATGAAAAAGAGGAGGAGAGTGATGAACAAAAGGAGGAAGAATGGATTAGCAACCCATGCCAACCTTCTAATGAGAGCAACTCTTTATCTCTTACACTATTTGATTGTCCTCGATGCTTACCAAAGGAGGATGGATGTTATATTCCTGTGGATTCTCTTGAAATGTCTCCTATGAGTAAAACTTGTGAGAATAATTATGCTCCTGTTATCTATGATAATCCATGCTATTTTGATAAATCTTATGATAATCCTTTATTTGTGCCTTCTTTCGAAATGCATGGTACTAAAGAGTTTTGCTTAGAAATTGTTTATGATAAAGCTCTAGATGATGGTCCTATGTTACTTGATAATATTAATTGTACCACTAATGAAAATGGGATTGGAGAAGTCTTGACTTCATCCATGAGTTCCATATCTTTTGAGGTTGATCAATCATCTTGTTATAAAATTGTTAAAAGTGGGTTTGAAAATTTTAATTCCACTACTTTTGAGCTTGATACAAATTATGTGTTTGTAGATCATGAAAAGCATGCTTTATGTGATGGTTATATTGTTGAGTTTATTCATGATGCTACTGAAAATTATTATGAGAGAGGAAAATATGGTTGTAGAAATTTTCATGGTACTAAAACACCTCTCTATATGCTCAAACTTTTGAAGTTACTCTTGTTTTATCTTCCTATGCTTGTCACTTTGTTCTTTATGAATTTATTTGCGTACAAGATTCCCATGCATAGGAAGTGGGTTAGACTTAAATGTGTTTTGAATTTGCTTCTTGATGCTCCTTTTGCTTCATTTTCTATTTTCATGAGAGCATCATTGCAACTATCAAGCCTAGCTAAAAGGCATTAAAGAAAAGCGCTCTTGGGAGACAACCCATGTTTTATTTCTGTAATTTTTCTTTGCTTTTTGAGTCAAGGTGTTGTTTACTTTTGTAACAACTCCTTTGTATCTTTACTTTTTCGAATTATTGTGCCAAGAGCAGACTTTAGTGAAGAGTTGTTGCTATTTTCGAATTTCTGCACATAGACAGATTCGTTCTGTACACCGTTTTGGCCAGGAATTCCAGCAGAAAATTCGGAAAAAACTGAAACAAATCAGGCACCTTCCTGAGATATATACGCAACTTTCGTTAATTTTTACTTTTCTTATTTGAGCAACGGAAGTATCTCGAAAAACTTCATCTTTACTAGCTGTTCTGTTTTGACAGATTCTGTCTCTGTTTTTTGCATTGTCTCCTGTGGACTTTAAGTAAGGCTTTCTAGACGTAGAGGGCTGTAGCTAATGTTTTATTGAGTATTGCAATGTGTCACAACAGAACCAAAGTGGATTAATGTTTTTGAGTACTAACCCCTCTAATGAACTTTATGAGAAGTTTGGTGTGGTAGAAGTTTTCAAGGGTCAAGAGAGAAGGGTGATGAGACGTGATCAAGAAGAGTGAAAAGTCTAAGCTTGGGGATGCCCTCGTGGTGCACCCAAGCACATCTCAAGAAGACTCAAGCATCTAAGCTTGGGGATGCCAAGGCATCCCCTTCTTCATCATCACTTATCAGGTCATCTCTAGTGAAACTATATTTTAATTTTGTCGCATCATATGTGCTGTTCTTGGAGCGTCTGTGTGTTTTTATTTTCAGTGTGTTATTTTTATTTTGCTGATCATATCAATATTGGATCCTATTTATCTTGTTTGGGAGAGAGACACGCTCCGCTTTTTCATTTGAATACTCCTATTCTTCACTTATATCTGTTGAGTATTCATTTTCGCACTGTTTAGCTTCTAGCTCTTGGTTTTCATGTATCTCTTGTTCAGAGCTATTAGTTATTTTATAGAAAGTACTCTCTTGCTTCACTTATATTATTTGGAGAGTTGCTTGGTTGATGTGTTGGTCCAGAAAATGCTACATGTGGTAGTTGGTATTGGAAAAGACATATGCATTTTTGTAGATCATTGTCTAGTTTTGGTTTGACACTTTGTAATTGTTTTGAGCTCTCAAGTAGATCATGTTTAATCTCTTGCATCATGTAGTTAAAACCTATTAGTGGAGAACTACCGTAGAGTTTGTTGAGACTTGGTTTTCATATTTGTTTTCTCTAAGGTCTAGATATTTTCTGCTAAAATGTTTGAGCAACAAGGAAAACAGTGTAGAGTCTTATAATACTTGCAATATGTTTTTATTTGAGTCTCGCTGTACCGGTTTATACTTGTGTTTGATTCAAACAACCTTGCTAGCCTAAACTCTGTACTGGGAGGGAATGCTTCTCATGTATCCAAACCTTGAGCCAAAACCCATGTCATTTGTGTCCACCATACCTACCGACTATGTGGTATTTCCTGCCATTCCAAATAATAGAGTGGATTTTTGGTCGCCCGTTGGCTATACCACCCCATTCACTACCGTCCGATCATTAGATGGAGATTCGGTTTGCGGTGTTAGTCTTATGCGTGGGCAGAATTAGTACTCTGCAAATCACCCTAAAAGACTACACTGCTGCTAATTCTACGCTGATAGATCAGTAAATCTTGTCAGTACTGCAGTGGAGCGCAGCATATATATCTGGGCATATCGCCAGTATGTACTATCATCTGTCGATGCATTGATGAGCTACATGTATCAATAGCCACCGTCCACCGAGCTAGATACTCCAGCTCATACAAGGAGGCTCGGAGAGGAGATGGTGTAGACGTGCATTGGCACTGACGATCTCATTACATTAACTGACACGCATTTCATTGCCAAAGTTCCCCCTAGAAGGCGCCATGTATATGAACGGCCGGATCATTTGTTTATCTCTAATGTTTAACCTAATTTAATTGAAGACATCTTTTACAAAGGGTTCTGGTTGTTGCAACCAATCAAATATTCAAATTGACATTAAGGGAGCGCACTTAGCGGTGCGCGCGGCAAAAAAAATTGGCGACAAAGCTAACAAAACGTAGACCCACTCTACGGCGATCATCAGAAAAAAGTTCAAGGACAATTATCAACAAAAGTATAAAGTGACACTGGACAGATGCGAGCATTTAAAACATAGCATGCATGTTGAGGCGGGAAAAGAGGGATGCAGCTGGACACGTACTGGCTCAGTGTTTGACTCATATGTTACCTTGAATGTTGAATACTGCCCTCTTCCACATGTGCCGGTGAGAAAGACAGCTATGGTGTGTCAGCTCGGACAGCTGATTTGCAGTGGGCGATTTAATTAAGAGCTTGGTAGATGGCATGCAACACGAATCTAGATGAACAATCACGCGGCTAATAAAGGGGTGGTATAGCCAACGGGCGGTCACAACACATTTTGCTTCCAAGTAAATACTTCATGTGCTACCTTTAAACTATTCAAAACTTTATTACTCCTTATTTGTGTCAATGTTTTATAGCTCATGAGGAAGTATGTGGTGTTTTCTCTTTCAATCTTGTCACCGACTTTCAACCAATGGACTAGTGGCATATACATCCGTTTATCCAATAACTTGCAAAAAGAGCTGGCAAATGGGGTGCCCAGTCCCAATTAATTACAACTTTCATTAATAATTCTCTTCACATGTTTTGCCCTGATTTATCAGTAAGCAACTTAATTTGCAAATAGACACTCCTCCGTGGTATGTGAATGTTGGAAGGCACCCGAGAATTCGGTTAGCCATGGCTTGTGTAAGCAAAAGGTTGGGAGGAGTGTCATCCATAATGAAACTAAAATACATGTGTAAACAAAAGAGAAGAGGGATGATCTACCTTGCTGGTAGAGATAACGTCCTTCATGGGAGCCGCTATTAAAAGTCTGGTTGACAAGGGGGTTAGAGAACCCGCTGCCATTTGTTGACAACAACAAACACCTCTCAAAAATTTATTTTGTGCTCTCTATACGCTTTCGAAAACTTAAAAAACCTCAACCACATGATTTAATCCCTGCTTTCCTCTGCGAAGGGCCTATCTTTTACTTTATGTTGAGTCAGTTTACCTACTTCTTTCTATCTCAGAAGCAAATACTAGTGTCAACTTTGTGTGCATTGATTCTTACATGTTTACTTATTGCACTTGTTATATTGCTTTATGTTGACAATTATCCATGAGATATACAAGTTCAAAGTTGAAAGCAATTGCTGAAACTTAAATCTTCCTATGTGTTGGTGCAATGCATTTTACTTAGAATCTATTGCTTTTTGAGTTAACTCTTATGCAGAACTTTTTGATGCTTGTCTTGAAAGTAATATTCATGAAAAGTTTTTGTTTATGTGATTCAGTGTTTACTCTTTATCTATCTGTTAGCAAACTATAGACCATTGCTTTGAGTCACTTCATTCATGACATGAGCATTGCCATATCATTTGATCAAGATTATGTGGTAGCATGTCACTTCAGAAATTATTTGTTTTTATCGTTTACCTACTCGAGGACGAGTAGGAACTAAGCTTGGGGATGCTTGATACGTCCAAAATGTATCTATAATTGCTGATGTTCCATGTTGATATTATACCAATTGCTACATGTTTTATATGCATTATATATCACTTTTATGCATCTTCTGGAACTAACCTATTAACAAGATGCCACAGTGTCAGTTCCTGTTTTCTGCTGTTTTTCTATTCCAGATATTTACTTAAGGAAATATTCTCGGAATTGGACGAGATTTTTATCCACGGTCATATTTTCCCGACACGCACACGGAGTCCAAAGGAGAGACGAAGGAGGGCCGTGGGCTGTCCAGACCACATGGCCGCGCGGGCAGGCCCTGGGCCGTGCGGGCCTATGGTCTGGAGCCCTCGGGCGTCCACCGACCTTGCCCCTTCGCCTATATATTCCCTCCGGAGCAAAAACCCTAAATATATAACTCATATTCCACGAAAAGTTCCGCAGCGCCGCCGCCACCGACGCCAAGTTTCGGGGGTCAGAAGGTCCTGTTCCGGCACCCTGCCGGGACGGGGATTGACCCCCGGAGCCTTCTCCATCGACTCCACCGCCTCCACTTCGACTCCATGATGGTTTGTGAGTAACTCCCCCATGGACTACGGGTTCTAGCTGTAGCTAGTTGGTACTCTCTCCCCTATGTACTTCAATACAATGATCTCATGAGATGCCTTACATGATTGAGATCCATATAATGTAATCGGTGTTGTGATTGTTGGGATCCGATGAATTGTTACATTATGATCAGTCTATCTATAAGTGTGTGAAGTTATTGTTGCTGCAATCTCGTTATGCTTAATGCTTGTCACTAGTGCATGAGTGGCATTGATCTTAGATTTAAGCTCTATATGTATTGCTTAGATTGTATCTACAAGTTGTTTGCACATGTTGCTGTCCGGAACCCGAGGCCCCGAAGTGACAACAATTGGGATAACTGGAGGGGAAGGCTGTGATATGAGGATCACATGTTTTCACCAAGTGTTAATGCTTTGCTCCGGTGCTCTATTAAAAGGAGTACCTTAATTACAGTAGATTCCCTTGAGACCCGGCTGCCACCGGCTGGTAGGACAAAAGATGTTGTGCAAGTTTCTTATTGCGAGCACGTATGACTATATATGGAAAACATGCCTACTTGATTAATAGACTTGATGTTCTGTCTTAATGCTTTTTCAATTCTATCAATTGCCCAACTGTAATTTGTTTACCCAACACTTGTTATTTGGAGAGTTACCACTAGTGTAGATAGCTGGGAACCCTGGACCATTCGTCATCATCATTGCTCTCTGGTCCTATATGTCATTAGAAGTAGTATCAACTATTTTCTGGTGCCATTGCCTCCGTGTTACTACTGCTGTGTTACTATTACTATTGCTCTCATATTACTGCTGCTTTCACATCATCCCTGTTACTAGTGCTTTTCCAGGTGCAGCTGAATTAACAACTCAGTTGTTAAGTCTTATAAGTATTCTTTGTCTCCCCTTGTGTCGAATCAATAAATTTGGGTTTTACTTCCCTCGAAGACTGTTGCGATCCCCTATACTTGTGGGTTATCACCGGTGGTGGCCGCTGACGGCGGCGTCAGTGACATCGGGTTGTAGGTCGACTTGGAGAAGATGCATCTGAAGCTGAGGTGGGTGGAGTCTTTGCCTGCCGCGGCGAGAAGCCATGGCAGGAACCCACTACGGGAAAAACTGCAGTTTCCGACGGTTTGCCGTCGGCATATAAGCTGTATGCCGAGCGCCACTGGAATGTTGTCGGCATGTACAAAGCCGTCGGCTATGCTTCTAGTGCCGACGATTTTTCTTGAGGGCCGTCGGCATCGAATTTGCCGTCGGTATAACTACCTGTCGTTTGGATCTATCTAACGTCGCTAGCGGTAGTATGACGAGCGCCACTGGAATGCCGTCGGCATGTACAAAGCCGTCGGCTATGCTTCTAGTGCAGATGATTTTTCTTGAGGGCCGTCGGCATCGAATTTGCCGTCGGTATAACTACCTGTCGTTTGGATCTGTCTAACGTCGCTAGCGGTATGCCGACGGAGGTCGTGCCAGAGCCGTCGGCATATAGTTCGAAAAATAGAATTGGGTGTACACGCGGGGAATCGAACTGGGAGCTTGATGGTTCGATTGTGCACTAGCTAACCATTTGTCCAGTCATAACTTCACGGCTAAAATACATACAAGTGTGTATTGTACTAACAACTACACGATAGCAGTAAAAAGAAAAAATGCACTGCAACTTCAAGATTGGTAACGCCTCGTTGTTAAGATGCACAAGATACCTAACACGCTGCATGTATTAGCTACTTGGCTCGGTGGCTTCTTTGTTTTTTTTACGTATGCTTCTTGTAAAAAGTAAAATGCATTACAACTACATATGTCATTTTTGTGAACACTTTTGTAAGATATTTGTTTTTTCAAGTTTATTAGTTATATTGCAAAATAGGTCATATAATATGACACGGAGTGAAGATCTTTGTTTTGATTTTATTTGAATTTCTTATGTCCGGTTCAAAATTTGGTCAAAACGGCGGGATGACCGTTCTTAGCTAGCATTTGAATCTTTCAAAACTCTTGGTAGATCTATGATAAAATAGATACTTTTATACCTAAAACAGATTTTTACTGAAAATAAAAAGTGAACCTTGAAGTAGTTGTAGTTCAAAATTGACCCGCTTTCAGCTGAATCGACACACATTTGTCTTTTTAACAAGAGGTGGATAGAAACAATATGAAACACAACCAGTTGGTTAAATTGAAACAAAATGTGATATAATATTTTTTAAATTTGTCTTGGTACAAATTTGAAACAAATATTTGGTAGGTTCTTCACGAAAAACCTCATATTTGGTACTCGGAAAATGAAAAATGATTTATTTATGTAAAGAAAATGAAAACTTTCTTCAGCAACATTGTTACACATTTCAATACGCACCATTGTGCACAAGATGGTATGTTTTTAACAAACTAGGCCATGACTATGCCCATAACATAGCTCATTTGCATCGAAGCTCATTTTTGTGAACACTTTTGTAAGATATTTGTTTTTTTCAAATTTATTATTTCTATTGCATACCAGGTCACATACTATGACACAAAAGTAAAGATTTTCCATTTGTTTGATTTTATTTGAATTTCTTACGTCAAGTTTAAGATTAAGTCAAAACTGCGAGCATGACCGTTCTTAGCCATGGGCAGTTCTTGCTTAGGGCCCAGGTTCTAAGCAAAACTCTAGCCTCGTTTTATTTTCGTTCTCATTTTTTAGAACTGTTTTTATTACTACCGTTTCTAGTCTCTATTTAGTTATTTTTAGCTCTTCCTATAAGGATGGAACTATGTATGGTTTCATTTCTTTGAATGGAACTGGGGAGGAGCTCCATTTGAATCGAAAATAAATACATTGGTAGCAGTTTATACTCAACTCATATACTTATATTACGCACAAGTCAATATACCAATAGATTCAGGTAGTTTTTGGATGAATTTTCCTATTGTATCCACAAACGTTCACCTCATATAAGTGCACATAATTAATACTCAAAATCAAAGTTTTCTATTAGATAAGATTTTTTAAATAATAATAGAGTACATAATTATTTTCTACTACAGTTGTGTTGTATTTAGTTCCATATAAAATATAAGCTATTCCTAAAACGAGAAGAAGTACCATCCATGTAAAATATGGTATCTATATATATAGCATAGATGTTCCAATTGTACCGACCGAATATCCCAATAGAGCTTTCTAGCTAGAAAAGGATTGTCTTGGGGTTTTAACAATGAGGGAAATCCACAACGTATGCATTTCCATCAAGTGTACGAGCATTGTTTGGTCTTTTTTAAGTACGATGTCTCGTCACTAGACACACTTTACCATGCTTTCTCAAGAAGAGTTGCACAATTGAGCTATCAAACTTGAGACGCATATTACACAACATCCTACTATATATAATGGGTGGCAGGATCCACTCCCCGTCAGCGCGCCACGTCGCCCCCATATCCCTGCCCGTCCGATCGCCAAAATCAACGGCCAAGATTGACCCACGTCCCTCCCAGCGGACGATCACTATTCATTCTCGAGTTTTAACCAATAGGAAGACGCCACGTGGTCCGGTCACCTCCCGGTCGCAGCCCGTCCCGCCGGTCACCATGACACTTTTGCAGAAAAGCACTTCGAAAAAACGACGCCACAAACCGCGGTCCAAACAATAACGCTGCTAGGGACCTCTCTGCAAATCCGCCAAAACTCAAGGACTTTTACGGAAAAACATCACGCACAGCACCCTCTCCTCCTCTCTCCCTCCCGACCGCCTCCGAGGTCGCGACCGGCGCCGCCGCCCAGCCCCGACGCTCCGTTCATCTCCCCTCAAATCGGAGGCTAGGAGGAGCTCCGCCGCGGCCTCCTCTCTATCCTCGCCGGCGACAGCGTCCCGACACGGCCGGAATCGCGGGGATTCGTCGCTGCTGCCCTCCGTCTCCGCCGCCGTGCTTAAGCCCGCCGCCGGTCGCATCCGACGACCATATGGCGCGGCGCGCCGCCTATTCGCCTCCCCGTGACGCCGCCCACCAGATCCGCGCAGCGCCGGCGTCCCGCGCGTCCTCTGCTGCGCCGCCGCGAGCTCCGCGTCGCCTCCATCTCCGCCACTAGCTGACGCCAGCACCGGCGTCAGCGCGGCCCACCTGTCAGCTGGCTCACAGTGAAAAAAAAAACGTCCAGCTGGGCTCCTAGCTGGGCTGGGCCGCTGCCTCCGTGGCTGGCTCGGCCCAGCGGATGCCCCCGTTTTTTTTTCCCACTGTTTTTCCTATTGTTGAAAAATTTCAAAACTTTTCAAACTTTCTAATTGATTTGCAATTTTTAAAAACCTACATCATTTCAAAATATTAAAACTACCCATTTTAGGTTCCATTTGCAACACGGTCAACCAAAATTCAAATTTTAAAAAAATCCAAAATGTTCATTTCGAAAAAACTATATTCGAGCATTCTAATTCCAAATTCAAATTTACGTATTCCAACACTTCGAATGCTTTTCTAATACGATCATTTCCCATAAACACTAACACAAATATTAATACATTTCAACCTATCAAATTTTCATGACCTCAACAATCTTTTAAGCGCAAACTTCCCGACTTCAAATAATACTCATATTCCAACACAATTTTTTTAAAAACATATTCGAAAATAAATTAAAATCCACGGGCGCGGCGTAGCCCACGCATAATCCCCTAGTTAAGTTAAAACAAGGCGCGTAATGTCTCTCACTGTGGATTGTCATATTTGGTTTGCAAGCACATATCGGTCTCCAACAGCCCTTGTTGCTTGTATTCTTGAGCCATCATTAGTTCCTAATGGCCAGCCCTTTTTGCATTGATTCTCGAGCCTTCAACCTACATTAGTTCCTGATGTAAAATTTTAGTACCAGTTTATTAGCACTAAATTAACTTGAGGTGGTTATGCAGACAATGATATTAATACCAGTTTATTAGCACAAAAATAACTCGAAGGTTGAAATCTTACCTAAGGATGTATCTTTTAAATACTAAGCTCACTAAGATTGGAGCCCTCTCCTTCTCCCACATGTCAACATCATGGTCGACCCCACATAGCTCACACTATTTATTTATAGTTAATGGTTGTATATTTAATTTGAAAAAATATTGGATATATACATATGTTTGTACTTATCGGCTAAATTTTTTGTGAAAAAAAGGATTCCCATCTATAAAAAACAAAATTGTGGCTGTAAAAAAAAGGAAAAATAGTTCTATTTTCCCTCAAAAATACTCTTTTTGGTAGACTAAAATACAAAAAAATCTTCTAGAGTGTGTGTGATACGTCTCCAACGTATCCATAATTTCTGCTGTTCCATGCTTGTTTTATACCATTCGCTACATGTTTTGTATACACTTCATATCACTTTTATGCATTTTCTGGGACTAACCTATTAACAAGATGCCACAGTGCCAGTTGCCTGTTTTCTGCTCTTTTTGGTTTCAGAAAAGTACTTTCTGGAAATATTCTCGGAATTGCACGAAACAAAAGGCCAAGTCCCTATTTTTCCAACACGTACACGGAGTCCGAAGGAGAGACGAAGACGGGCCACGAGGCAGCCAACCCACAAGGCGGTGCGGCAGGTGGGCCCGCCGCGCCACCCTATGAGGAGGCCCCCTCGAGGGTCCGCCGACATCGCCCCTTCGCCTACTTAAAGCCTCCGTCGCGAAAACCCTAAAACACCGAGCATATCATCCAGAATATATCCGCCGCCGCCGTCGTCAACCCTAACTCGGGGGGTTCTGAAGCTCTTCCCGACACCCTGCCGGAGAGAGGGGATCATCACCGAGGGCTCTACACCACCATGCCCACCTCCGGAGTGATGTGTGAGTAGTTCATCCCTGGACTATGGGTCCATAGCAGTAGCTAGATGGTTGTCTTCTCCACTTGTGCCATCATGTTTAGATCTTGTGAGCTGCCTTACATGATCAAGATCATCTTATTGTAATGCTACATGTTGTGTTTGCTGGGATCCGACTTATATTGATACCTATGTCGAGCTGAATATTGTTATATCATGTCTATGTCATTTGTGATCTTGCATGCTCTCCGTTACTAGTGTAGGCTCTGGCCAAGTTTGTACTTGTAACTCCAAGAGGGAGTATTTATGCATGATAGTTGGGTTCAACCTCTATTTAACCTGGGATAGTGACAGCAAGTTCTAAGGTTGTAAATGTGTTGTTGCCACTAGGGGTAAAACAACAATGCTTTGTTCAAGGATGAATGTATTGTTTACATTATGCACATTACTTAATGCAATTGTCTGTTGCTTGCAACTTAATACTGAAAGGGGTGCGGACGCTAACCTGAAGGTGGACTATTTAGGCATAGATGCATGCTGGATAGCGGTCTATGTACTTTGTCGTAATGCCCAAATGAATCTCACAGTAGACACCACAACTCGCACATGCATGTTATATGCACTTATCAATTGTCAATTGGCCAGCTGTAATTTGTTTACCCAGCATGTTAGTTATCTTTTATGGAGAGACACCACTAGTGAACTGTGGACCCCGATCTATTCTTTTACATCTGAAATACAATCTACTGCAATCATTGTTCTCTACTGTTTTCTGCAAACATACATCATCTTCCACACTATACGTCTAATCCTTTGTTTTCAGCAAGCCGGTGAGATTGACAACCTCACTGTTAGTTGGGGCAAAGTATCTTGGTTGTGTTTGTGTGCAGATTCCGCGTTGCTCTTGGATCTCTGGTAGTGCGCCCTGCTACATCCATCTGCATCAACCTCCAGAAGTCTCACAGATTTCCTACTGGTTCGATAAACCTTGGTTTCATACTGAGGGAAAACTTGCTGCTGCACTCTCCACGCCTTCCTCTTGGGGTTCCCAACGAGTGCGTGTCTTTAACACGCATCAAGCATATTTTCTGGCGTCGTTGCCGGGGAAATATGCGCTTCTGTCAGGGGAGTCTCTCACTTCCAGTCATTTTACTTTGTTATTTGTCTTGCTTAGTTTACTTTTATTTTGTCTTGTTTGCTCTCTTTATCAAAAACACACAAAAAATAGTTCTTTTTTATTTCGAATTACTACTATGACTAGTTGTTTTCAATGTCTAATCTCTTTGAAACTGGATCTCGTTATAAGAATTACCGCTTTTCTCAAAAAGGGAAACATCTATGGGAACAAATAAGAAGATTGAACGGTTTTGCTAAGAACTTGTGTTCTATATATGATGAATCCTATTGCTTTAATGAATCTCTTTGCTATAGAAGGCACAAACATCTCCCTTTCCAATGTGAGTATACTGATAATGAAACTTTGGCTGCTTATGCTAAAGGAAACTATGACTTTGGTAATGTTGAACAAATTGAAGAGTTTCTTGTTTTTAGGGACAATTGTTTCTGTGCCATAGCAACCTCAAATCTATCTGTCTGTGCCACCCCTGCGTCATTTCTCGCTTCCATGCCATGGCTGGGCCTTTGTCACCCGCGCATGGCAAAGACGACCGTTTCCGCCCTTTGACCGTTAACTTGTGGGCCCAGCGAAGTGCATGCGCACCTCGTCGCACTTAAAGCTTACAAGTGGGGCCAGCGGCGGAGGAGTGCTTGCATGCAGCCGTATGTGCGACCATGCCTGTGCTCGCCGTCCCCAAAATTGTGCCGCGCCTTCAATGGCGTGCCCCCTGGCCGGCAAAAAGCTGCCTCGCCGGCTACACTGCCGGCCCGGCCGCGCATCTGCTCCGCCGTCCTCGCGTATCTCTTGCCTACTCTATCCTGCTGCAAGCTGAGCAGTCTGGAGCCGAATCAATGCCCGGTCGCCATTACTGCAGTCTAGACCGCGACGCCGTCCAGACGTCCTCGCCCAGTTCCGGTCGCTGGTGGCTTTAAAAGAAGCCATCTCCTTGCCCATTGCGCTCACAAATCCCCTCTTCCTCTCCTAGACACCCTCGCCCAGTCCCTTATCTCTCCATGGCTCGTGGTGATGGCAGCTCCACTCCCAGCTCGAACCGCCGCCGCCACGTCCGCTATCCTTGGTTTCTTGAGGCGAGCGAGGGCGGCATGGGGCGTGGGCGTGCGCGTACTCCTCGTGCGCTTACTCCTCCAAGTTCGAGCAGGAGGCGTTCAAGGTTGGAGGTTGAACGATCCGGGGAGTCTCCAAGGCGCAGTCGCAGGGGCAGGGGCAGGGCTCCCGATCCCATTCCCATCCATCTGTCCGACGAGGACGTCGAGGAGGACCCGAGTATGGACTGGACCATGGCCTGGAACGACGAGGTCACGAAGGTCCTGGACCCGGGTATGGCCTGGGCCATGGCCGACCATAAAGCCACGGAGCTGGCCAAGCATTCCGCCGCCGTGCAGCAACGGCTCGAGGGGAAGAAGAAGGGCAAGGCCCCAATGGAGGTCGATGCCAAGGGCAAGGGCAAGGGCAAGGCCCAGCCGGTGGTGGTTTCCGATGACGAGGACGAGTGGTAGTCCATTTTAGTTATTAGTTGCTTTATTAAGGGCAAGTGCCAATCTAGTTATTAGTTGTAGATCTAGTTTATAATTTGTACTACCATGAAATTTTAGCAAGGCCGTGTGCTTGACGTTTCCGTGTGCTTGACGTTTCCACGTTTCCAATTGTGTGTGTAAAACCCCGTTTGGTGTTCAGTCCACCATTTTCGCTTACAAATGGAGCCGTTTACCCTACCTTTGGAGCTCGTTTGAAACACATTTTTCAGCGAGTCCACCATTTTCGCTTACAAATGGAGCCGTTTACCCTACCTTTGGAGCTCGTTTGAAACACATTTTTCAGCGAGTCCACCATTTTCGCTTACAAATGGAGCCGTTTACCCTACCTTTGGAACTCATTTGAAACACATTTTTCAGCGAGTCCACCATTTTCGCTTACAAATGGAGCCGTTTACCCTACCTTTGGAGCTCATTTGAAACACATTTTTCCGAGTCCAAGCTCATTCGAAAATTTATATGGATTCAAGCTAGATTTGACCAAGCTCATGGATTCAAGCTAGATTACAAGCAAAATCCCCATTTAATCCTACGCTGACGGGTTACAAGCAAAATCCCCATTTGGTGTGCCGAAATCCCCATTTTGTGTCGAAATCCCCATTTTGTGTCACCGAGGCAAACGGGGGTGGACGAGCCAAATCCCGATTGGGTCCACTCGTCAGCGTCTAGTCCTACGCGCGCGTCCGATCAGATCGCAGAATGACCTTCTCGCGGATCGCCCCGTCTGCCTGCAGATTCCTTCTAGAGGATCGATCGGACGGTTGCAGTTCAGCGCCAGGGTTAGTTCGACGGTCATTGTTCAAATGGGGTTTGGAGGCACTCAATGGGGTTTGGAGGCACTCAATGGGGTTTTGAAAAGTTTGATATAGTTTCCAAGCTTCATTTTGAAGTGACTAAGAAGGATCAAAGCTTCGATTTTCAAATTTCATGTTTTAAACTCGTTTAAATGACGGTCAACGTTAGTTTGACTGAAATTTGAAATGAGCTTCAAATATTCCCAAAAATTCAAAAAATGGAAAATCCTTCGCACGTAGTCGTCTTATGTCATATACTAACGATTCAAGCTGATAAACAATGTCTATACACATTTAGATGAAAAATGCATGTATCTAAGTGATATCCCAAACTATGTCGTATGAACTTGAGGTTCAAATGAGCCTCAAATATTCAAAAAAAAAATCAAAAAATGGAAAATCCTGCGCACATAGTCGTTATGTCATATACTAACGATTCAAGTTGATAAACAAGAAATATAAACATTTCATATGAGAAATGTATGTACCTAAGGTGATATCTCATACTATGTCCTAAGATTTCTAGGGTGAAGAGAATGGTTTTTGGATTTTCAAGATAAAAAGTTCAAACTACTCACAAAGGTTCATTTTGGAGTGACTAAGAAGGATCCATGCTTAGTTTTTCATTTTCATGTTTTAAACTTGTTTAATGTAGGTTTTAACCAAATTTGGCCGAATTTTGAAATGAGCCTCAAATATTCAAAAAAAATCAAAAAAAGGAAAATCATGCGCACGTAGTCGTATTATGTCATATACTAATGATTCAAGTTGATAAACAAGGTCTACATACGTTCAGATCACGTAACTACACAGAGCGCGCATTGTGGGTGCCGTTCACGTCATGTTCGTCTCCAGATCGCGCTTGGTGAGTTCACACGGATGCGCCGACTCATATTTGCACGTAAATAAAAAGTTAATCGCGTCAGTCCTCGCAAAAAATGCTTCTTCTACGTGTAGATGTCTCACAGCGTATCCAACTGCATTCAATTTGACCAGAACGACGACGCACATCAACTGTTCGACACTTGTACTCTACACGTCAAGGGGCACCAGATGACGTGGTGAACATTTACAGGCATGTCAGTTCGACGCGACGTGAAGAACGGTCACTCGATGTCATCATGGCGAATATAATCTGCAAATGGTGTTGTCAATTCACACTGCAAGGAAGGAACCGAAGCGATCGGCCTGCCGCCTGTTCGGTGCCCCAAGCGGTTATCGATCTCCACGCCGGCGGCAGTGAATTCATCTCTATCCGGTCACCATAAAAACCACAACCCCATTGCATTGCGGTTCCAAAGCAGTTCACTCGGTTCATCTTGCCAAAAACCCCAACCACCACCCTTCTCTCCAACACTCCAATGGCGGATCACTGGTGGCAAAATGTCCCGAGCGACTCGGACAGCGACAGGAACCCGATCCCCAGGTGGGAAGAGGGTCACGGCCACTGGCAGGAGCACATGCCGAGCGACTCCGACGACGACTCCGGCAACGACCAGGGCAATGCCGCCGACTCCGACCCGGACGACTCCGACGACGAACCCGGGTCCGAGGAGGAGGACTCGGACCCGGAGTTGGAGCCGGAGGACGGCAAAGGTTCCGACTCCGACGACGACGACGACAACGACGAGGACGAGAAGAAGAGGGAGGAGGACGCCGAGGAGGAGGAGGAGGACGGCGGCGACGGCGGCGAGGGCGACGACGGCGGTGGCGACGACGGCGGTGACGACGACGACGGCGGCGACGGCGGCGGTGACGGCCACGACGGCGGCGACGGCCACGACGGCGGCGACGGCGGTGACGGCCACGACTCCGACGACTCGGACGATGACGAGCCGCCAGCCCAGAGGCGGCGCCTTTAGAGGCGGCCGCCGTAGTAGTATTAGGCCGCCGTCGCCGGCGTAGTAGTAGTATCTCCGCCGCCGATTAGTAGTATTAGGCCGCCGCCGGCGTAGTAGTAGTAGCAGTGCATAAAGCACTGCTAATATTTTGTAATCCCGTTAATCCCTTTTTTAATATGTGTTAATAGTAAGAAATATGAATCCCCTAATTAGTGTTATAAATCGCGTTATGAATGACAGTGTCAAATCGAGTTTCAGTTTCATCGATTTATGAAATCCTGTTATGAATATTATGGAATCCTATTATGGAATCAAGTTTCGGTTTCAAAACTCGATTTGAAACCTATTATGGAATCCTATTATGAATCGAGTTATGAATGACAGTTTCAGTCCCCACTTAACAAGGACTCACATCCTGTCCCCACTTCGTAATCAACGAATTGTCACTAAAACAATGTGTTAATTGTACTAATCAAAGAAAGGTCAGTTACTTCAGTTAATTCAGTGTTAATTCAGTTAATTTGGTGTTAACAACGTGTTAATTGGGGCTGAGATACCCAACCTGGGCGTCAGATTCCTCCCTTTCTGTCCCCACTTGAGACTCGCTTCCTGTCCCCACTTGAGCGGTCCCACTTGGAGGAGGAAAGGATGGGACAAGGGGGACCCAGCAATCCGACCCCACCAGTCAGGCCGGTGCCCCTGGCTGACCCCACCAGTCAGGCCAAGTGACGGTCAAAGGGGATTGACCAGGCGGAAACGGCCCGTTTGGCCATGCGCGGGTGACAAAGGCCCAGCCATGGCATGGAAGCGAGAAATGGCGCAGGGGTGGCACAGACAGATAGATTTGAGGCTGCTATGGCACAGACACAATTGTCCCTTGTTTTTAAGGGTGCCCTTAAAATTAGTTCTTATCTTGAGCATAAAACTGATGCCCCTTATAAATCTGAATGTATTGCCATACTTAAATATTGTTGTGATACCTACAAGGATAATAATTCTTACATTACTGAACATCTTGAGAGGATGTTTCCTCAAAAAGATGAAACTTGTACCTTGCAGGAACCTGAGGAAAAGGAAATTGCTGAAACTGTGATCTCATTGGATGAAAAAGAGGAGGAGAGTGAAGAACAAGAGGAGGATCTACCTTCTAATGACAGTAACTCTTCAACTCTTACACTATTTAATTGCCCTCCATGCCTACCTAAGGAGGAAGAGTGTTATATTGATGAATGCCATGATTCTTTTGAAACACCTCCTTTTGATAAATTTTACGTAACAAGCTCCTTGACTCAAGAAAACGAAATTTCAGAAATAAAACAATGGCTCCCTAATGCTATATATGATAATGCTCTTGATGATGGTCCTATATTGCCTAATGATATTTATTATACTACTATTGTCAAAAGTGGGTTTAATGACCCCACTGTTTTTGAACTTAATAAAAATTATGTGTTTGTAGATCATGAAAAACATGCTTTATGTGATAGTTATATTGTTGAGTTTGTTCATGATGCTACTGAAATTTATCATGAGAGAGGAAAATATGGTTGTATAAGTTTTCAAGTCACTAAAACACCTCTCTTTATGTTGAAAGTTTTGAAGTTGTACTTGTTTCATCTTTCTATGTTAGTTGCTTTATGCTACATTGATTTATTTTGTTACAAGGTTCCCTTGCATAGAAAGTGGGTTAGACTTAAATGCGTTTGATATTTGCCCCTTGATGCTCTCTTTTGTTTTTCAAGTTTTATTCCTATGAGAGCATCATTAAAATCTTCTAGCCTAGCTAAAGGCATTAAAGAAAGCGCTTTTGGGAGGCAACCCATTATCTTTAGTTTTCAGTTTTTCGCAAGGAGTCTAGTTACTTCTGTAGCAAATCCTTTGTATCTTTATTTTATCGCAATGTTGTGCCAAGTGAAGTTCTATATTGAAAGTTGATGCAAGATTTGGATTTCTGCGCAGTAACAGATTTTTAGCTGTCACGAATTTGAGCTTTTCTCCCTGTAGAAAATTCAAAAAATTCGACGACAAATCACGCATATTCCTGAGATATGTACGCAACTTTCATTATTTTGGGCCAGATCCATCTGAGCAACTTAAGTGCCTCGAAAAATTCGGTCTTTACAGACTGTTCTGTTTTTTACAGATTCTGCCTTTTGTTTTGCATTCGCTCTTTTACGATGTTTGTGTGGATTTCTTTGCTCCAGAAAGCATTGGTGGCTGTAGCTAATGTCCAGAATCTTTTGGAATGATTGTTTCATTACAGAATATAAGAATTTTTATGTATGCACTAACCCTCTAATGAGAACTGTCTTGGGTTTGGTGTGAAAGAAGTTTTCAAGGATCAAGCGAGAAGGGTGATATTATGTGATCAAGAAGAGTGAAAAGCTTAAGCTTGGGGATGCCCCCATGGTTCATCCCCAACCATATTCAGAGAGACTCAAGCGTCTAAGCTTGGGGATGCACAAGGCATCCCCTTCTTCATCAACAAACTTATCAGGTCATCTCTAGTGAAACTATATTTTAATTCTTTCACATCTTATGCACTTTACTTGGAGCGTCTGTGTGTTTTTATTTTTGTTTTTGTTTGAATAAAGCTGGATCCTAGCAATCCTTGCGTGGGAGAGAGACACGCTCCGCTTTTTCATGTGAATACTCATGTTCTTCACTTATATTTGTTGAGTATTCTTAACTAGCTACTGCAGTGCTTTTAGCTCCTGTTTTTCATGCATCTCTTCGAGCTGTTAGCACGTGTTTGTAAACACTCTCTTGCTACATCATATTATCATTTGGAGAGTTTTATGTTTAAATAAGTTGATTGGTGTTTGCTTGGAAAAAGAAAATGCTGCATGTGGTAGTGGTATGATAAACTTGCATAGTCTTGTAGATCATTGAAACTTTGATAACTTGATTCTTTGCAAATGATTTGAGGTATTAGAATGGTAAAGCTTGCTGGTTAACTAAGTTAAAAAAGTAGTGGATTGTTGTCTTTGAGCTTGTACCGTACTACAAACTTTACTAAAATTGTTGAAGGTGTAGTTGGACTTGATAGCTTTCCATGTCTGAAAGTTCATCGTAGTAACTAGTTGTGCTGAAGGTCGAGGGATCTAACGGGGTACTTGTGCCGCCGTGAACGGCCCTTCTTGGAGTAAATTTTAATCATGCTCTTAATGTTGAACCTGCTAGTTGTTTTGCAATAAGCTTGTGAGTTCTTTTTGACTAATGTTAAGCAACGGTTTTTGGCACTTCCACCATCCATATTTTGCTAGCCTCTTCGGTGCTGCGCATTGCCTTCTGCTCACATTGAGAGTTGTGCATACTTCGCCAGTACATCCAACCCCGTGGGAGAACTTCCTCTTGTTCTCCTACACATAAGCCTATACATTTTCCTCAAAACAGCCACCATACCTACCTACTACAGCATTTCCATAGCTGTTCCGAGTTATATTGCCATGCAACATCCATCATACACTATATGACTTGTTGTCATTCATCATATACATATTGCTTTGCATGATTCTATACAGCTGATGTGTTGTTTACCCATGTTACGCTAGATCATTGCATATCCTGCTACACTGGCAGAGGCATTCATACATCATGTATAGTTCATTGTGAGTTATTTGTACCAAAAAGTGTGTTGTTGTAATTAGGGTGTTGCCCCTGAATGTGAAAAGAGCCATTGAGCCATCGAAAAGAGAAACAGAAAAAGAAAAAAATAGAAAAAAAAAAAAAAAAGAAAAAGGGGGCAACATTACTATCCTTTGATCACACTTGTGCTCATGTTATAGCACCTGCATTATTCATAGTCATCATTTGTGCTCATGTTATGGCACCTATACTCCATGTGAGAGAGTTTTCATGTTCTACTTGTATAACTATGTGGGGAATTTACACTATAGAACTTGGGTTGTATATTCCAATGATGAGCCTCCTCAAAAGTGCTCTAGGTCTTCATGAGCAACCAAGTTGGATGCACCCCCACTAGTTCCATTGGAGAGCTTTCATACACATATAGCTCTATGTGCATCCGTTGCATGGCAATCACTACTCCTTGCATAGCTTCGATCATAAGACTTCCTCTTGTCTAATGGTCACTTATAGCTTTGTAAGACTTTCTTCCTTTGGCCTTCCAAACCCCCATTAATGTTCTCTTTGTCATAACATCATGATGCCAATACCAAATGCTTGCGCTCGCCGGTTGAGTAGACTTCGAAACAGTTGATTCATGACGTTCATGTTTATGTTTACTTGGCTGAATCCTTCTATGTTATGAAAATTTACTTGATGCTTGGTTTGAAGGATAGAACTCCTATGCTGGATACTTAAATCATACTTAATGAACCTTGTACGGTTTCATGTCTTTGAAGCAATAGTTTATGAAAACTTTTAGCTTGTTTAACTCTTGCTTTGACTTTTGATATCAACTAAATACATTTGCTTTGAATGATTTGATCACAGCTTACATGTCTTACAATATTATGATCAAGATTGTGTGAAAGCATGTATCCTCAGAAATTATTTGTTGTTATCGTTTTACCTACTCGAGGATGAGTAGAACTAAGCTTGGGGATGCTTGATACGTCTCCAACGTATCCATAATTTCTGCTATTCCATGCTTGTTTTATACCATTTGCTACATGTTTTGTATACACTTCATATCACTTTTATGCATTTTCTGGGACTAACCTATTAACAAGATGCCACAGTGCCAGTTGCCTGTTTTCTGCTCTTTTTGGTTTCAGAAAAGTACTTCTGGAAATATTCTCGGAATTGCACGAAACAAAAGGCCAAGTCCCTATTTTTCCAACACGTACACGGAGTCCGAAGGAGAGACGAAGACGGGCCACGAGGCAGCCAACCCACAAGGCGGTGCGGCAGGTGGGCCCGCCGCGCCACCCTATGAGGAGGCCCCCTCGAGGGTCCGCCGACATCGCCCCTTCGCCTACTTAAAGCCTCCGTCGCGAAAACCCTAAAACACCGAGCATATCATCCAGAATATATCCGCCGCCGCCGTCGTCAACCCTAACTCGGGGGGTTCTGAAGCTCTTCCCGACACCCTGCCGGAGAGAGGGGATCATCACCGGAGGGCTCTACACCACCATGCCCACCTCCGGAGTGATGTGTGAGTAGTTCATCCCTGGACTATGGGTCCATAGCAGTAGCTAGATGGTTGTCTTCTCCACTTGTGCCATCATGTTTAGATCTTGTGAGCTGCCTTACATGATCAAGATCATCTTATTGTAATGCTACATGTTGTGTTTGCTGGGATCCGACTTATATTGATACCTATGTCGAGCTGAATATTGTTATATCATGTCTATGTCATTTGTGATCTTGCATGCTCTCCGTTACTAGTGTAGGCTCTGGCCAAGTTTGTACTTGTAACTCCAAGAGGGAGTATTTATGCATGATAGTTGGGTTCAACCTCTATTTAACCTGGGATAGTGACAGCAAGTTCTAAGGTTGTAGATGTGTTGTTGCCACTAGGGGTAAAACAACAATGCTTTGTTCAAGGATGAATGTATTGTTTACATTATGCACATTACTTAATGCAATTGTCTGTTGCTTGCAACTTAATACTGAAAGGGGTGCGGACGCTAACCTGAAGGTGGACTATTTAGGCATAGATGCATGCTGGATAGCGGTCTATGTACTTTGTCGTAATGCCCAAATGAATCTCATAGTAGACACCACAACTCGCACATGCATGTTATATGCACTTATCAATTGTCAATTGCCCAGCTGTAATTTGTTTACCCAACATGTTAGTTATCTTTTATGGAGAGACACCACTAGTGAACTGTGGACCCCGGTCCATTCTTTTACATCTGAAATACAATCTACTGCAATCATTGTTCTCTACTGTTTTCTGCAAACATACATCATCTTCCACACTATACGTCCAATCCTTTGTTTTCAGCAAGCCGGTGAGATTGACAACCTCACTGTTAGTTGGGGCAAAGTATCTTGGTTGTGTTTGTGTGCAGATTCCGCATTGCTCTTGGATCTCTGGTAGTGCGCCCTGCTACATCCATCTGCATCAACCTCCAGAAGTCTCACAGATTTCCTACTGGTTCGATAAACCTTGGTTTCATACTGAGGGAAAACTTGCTGCTGCACTCTCCACGCCTTCCTCTTGGGTTCCCAACGAGTGTGTGTCTTTAACACGCATCAGTGTGCAATAGGTACACATAGTTGTATGTTTTGTTTCAAAAACTTGAAACCTAAACATGTCGTTTAGATTTTTTACAAGGAGATGCCATGAGTCTAGAGCTACTGGTGCTACCCGACAACGCTCTTTCTCTTAACTCTGCCGCCGCGTCCACCATAGCGTCGCATTTTTACCGAAAACATCTTTATGTTTGGTGGTGTACTCTATTTTCCCAAAAAAAAATACTCTTTTTGGGTAGACTAAAATACAAAAAAATCTTCTAGTAGGTGTGCAATATGTACACATAGTTGTATGTTTTGTTTCAAAAACTTGAAATCTAAACATGTCATTTCGATTTTTTACAAGGAGCTGCGGTGAGTCCAGAGCTACTGGTGCTACCCGACAACGCTCTCTCTCTCTTATCTCTTCCGCCGGCTTGCACCATAGTGTCGCATGGCCTGTGCCACGCTACACCATTTCTCTCCCTGCGTCTCTCTCGAGTCATATTCTACCGAAAACGTCTTTTATGTTCGGTGGTGTACTCCTAATCTTACTACAACAAAATAAATGTGTCCTTTCTGTACTCCTCAATATTTATGTGAGGATGTATGAGTAACGTGTTATAAAATAGTGAGCCAGTGATACTATTTTATCTATCTATCACTGATACTAAATTTTACTGATACCTCGCTAAATTTCTGTTTGTTCATTTATCGTTGTCCGTATTAGGATAGACGCGGCAACGCGCTTCTTTTCCTTCTAGTTAGCTTGATGTGGCAACAAAATTTAAAATATATTAAGAAGTGAACATACCTCAGTTTTTTTGGTAAGTGGGTGTACGGTAACGTCCCGCAGCCGCACGCCGCCGTGTACAACTCCCATCGCGCCACGCCGGGCGGGATGCTCATCACGGAGGCCACCGGCGTCTCCGACACGGCGCAGGGGTACAAGGACACGCCGGGCGTGTGGACGGCGGAGCAGGTGGAGGCGTGGCGACCGTTGATGCGTGTGAAGACACACGTTCGTTGGGGGACCCCAAGAGGAAGGTATGAAGAGTGCAGCAGCAAGTTTTCCCTCAGTATGAAACCGAGGTTATCAATCCAGTAGGAGATCTGTGAGACTTCTGGAGGTTGATGCAGATGGATGTAGCAGGGCGCACCACCAGAGATCCAAAAGCAACGCGGAACCTGCACACAACACAACCAAAATACTTTGCCACAACTAACAGTGAGGTTGTCAATCTCACCGGCTTGCTGAAAACAAAGGATTAGACGTATAGTGTGGAAGATGATTGATTGCAGAGAGTAAAAGAAGACAGTAATAGCAGCAGATTGTATTTCAGATGTAAAATAAAGGACCAGGGTCCACAGTTCACTAGTGGTGTCTCTCCATAAAAGATAACTAACATGCTGGGTAAACAAATTACAGCTGGGCAATTGACAGATAGAGAATGCATAACAATGCATGTCCATGACAATGATGATCAATATGAAATTCACTTGGGCATTACAACAAGATACACAGACCGCTATCCAGCATGCATCTGTGCCTAAATAGTCCACGTTCAGGTTAACGTCCGTACCCCTTCCAGTATTGAGTTATAAACAACAGACTATTGCATTAAGTAAAGTGCATAATGTAATCAACACAAATATTCTTAGACAAAGCATTGATGTTTTACCCCTAGTAGCAACAATACATCTACAACCTTAGAGCCTTCTAGTCACTGCCCCAGATTTAATAGAGATTGAACCCACTATCTAGCATAAGTACTCCCTCTTGGAGTTAAGAGCATAAACTTGGCCAGAGCCTACACTAGTAACGGAGAGCATGCAAGATCACAAATATCATAGTAAAGACAGATCTATAATCAACTTGACATAGTACTCAATATCCATCGGATCCCAGCAAACACAACATGTAGCATTACAATAAGATGATCTTGATCATGTAAGGCAGCTCACAAGATCTAAACATGGAGGTACAAGAGGAGAAGACAACCATCTAGCTACTTCTATGGACCCATAGTCCAAGGATGAACTACTCACACATCACTCCGGAGGCAGGCATGGTTGATGTAGAGCCCTCCAGTGATGATTTCTCCTCCGGCGGGGTGCCGGAAGAGCTCCAGATCCCCCCGAAACTTGGTCTCGAGATGGCGGCGGCTTCGAGGAGGTATTGTGGAATATGACTCTGATATTTAGGGTTTCCTCCGGAGGCTGGTATTTATAGGCTCCGGAGTAGGTCGATTGGAGACCTGGTGGGCCCAGACCATAGGGCGGGCGGCCAAGGAGGGGGCGGCGCCGGGAGGTGGTCTGGTGCCCCCTAGGGGTTTCTGGCCGCCGTCTTCTGGAAGCTTCATGTCTTCGTGGATATAAGCCCATGGGCCTTCGTCTCGTGAAGTTCCGAGTTTATTTCTTTAAGAGATTATCTGAAATAGAAAAACAGCAGAAAACATGAACTGGCTCGGTGGCATCTTGTTAATAGGTTAGTTCCGAAAAGGCATAAAAGTGATATGTAATGTAAATAAAACATGTAGCAATTGGTGTAAAACAAGCATGAAGTAACAGAAATTATGGATATGTTGGAGACGTATCAAGCATCCCCAAGCTTAGTTCTGCTCGTCCCGAGCAGGCAAACGATCACAAGAATAATTTCTGTGGAGACATGCTTTCAAATAATCTTGATCAAGTAATTGTAAAGCTCATGTCATGGATGAAGTGACCCAAAGCAATGGTCTATAGTTTGCAAGCAAATAAACATAGAGTAAGAAACTACATTACATAAGCAAAAACTTTTCATGAATAATACTTTCAAGCTAGCATCAAAAAGTTTTGCATAAGAGTTGACTCAAAAAGCAATAGATTCAAAGCAAAAGGTATTGAAGCAACACAAAGAGAGATTTAAGTTTTAGCAAATTGCTTTCAACTTTTTAACCATATATATCTCATGGATATTTGTCAACACAAAGCAATATAAAGAATCCAATAAGAAACCATATAAAAATTGATGCACCAAAGTTGACACAAGTGTTTGCTTCTGGGATAGAAAGAAGTAGGAAAACTGACTCAACATAAAAGTAAAAGAAAGGCCCTTCGCAGAGGGAAGCAGGGATATCAACATGTGCTAGAGCTTTTTAGGCTTTAAAAATCAAATAGAGAGTATAAAAATATAATTTGAGAGGTGTTTGTTGTTGTCAACGAATGGCAATGGGTTCTCAAACCCCCTTGTCAACCAGGCTTTCAAGAGCGGCTCCCATGAGGAACGTTATTTCTACCAGCAAGGCCCTCTTCTCTTTTGTTTACACATGCAGTTAAAAATTGGTATCATTGCTTGGCTGATTTGTTGGATCAGGGCAAAAATGTGAAGAGAATTGAGCGGTTAAAGTTGTAATTAATTGGGACTGGGCACCCCATTTGCCAACTCTTTTTGCAAAATTGTTGGATAAGCGGATGTATATGCCACTAGTCCATTGGTTGAAAGCCAGTCAAAAAGCAAATGACAAGGTTGAAAGATAAAACACCACATACTTCCTCATGAGGTATAAAACATTGACACAAATAAGGAGTAATAGCTTTTGAATAGTTTAAAGGTAGCACATGAAGTATTTGCTTGGAATGGCAGAGAAAAACCACATATAGGTAGTTATGGTGGACACAGATGGCATGGATTTTGGCTCAAGGTTTTGGATGCACAAGAAGTATTCCCTCTTAGTACAAAGTTTGGGCTAGCAAAATTTGTTTGAAGCAAACACAAGTAAAAACTGGGACAGCAAGACTTATATGAGAATTCATCGGAAGCGTTATAGAACTTTATACTGTCTTCCTTGTTACTCAAACACTTTTACCAGAAAATATCTAGACTTGAGAGAAACCAATTATGCAAACCAAATTTCAACCAGCTCTACAGTAGTTCTCCATTAGTAGGTTTTAACTACATAATGCAAGAGCTTAAACATGTCCACTTGAGAGCTCAAAACAATTGCAAGGTGTCAAATTATCCAAGACAATGATCTATAAGGAAGAGCATGTCCTTTCAAAGCACCAACTACCACATGTAGCACTTTCTGCTACCAACCAAACACATGGTTTATCAACAAAAACTCTCCAAAGGAGTAACAATCTAACTACTAACAGCTCTCAACAAGAGATGCATGAAAACAGGAACTAAAAGCAAAAGAATACTCAACAAATCGAAGATGAAAAATAGGAGTATTCAAATGAAAAAGTGGAACGTGTCTCTCTCCAAAAGGAATGCTGGGATCCAAATCAAGTTGAAAACAGAGAAGAAGGGGGAGGAAGAAGAAGAAAAGCAAAAAGAACGCTCCAAATAAAGTGCATAAGATGTGAAGGAATTAAAATGTAGTATTACTAGAACTGACCTGATAAGTTGATGATGAAGAAGGGGATGCCTTGGGCATCCCCAAGCTTAGATGCTTGAGTCTTCTTGAGATGTGCTTGGGTGCACCATGGGGGCATCCCCAAGCTTAGTCTTTTCACTCTTCTTGATCACGTCTCATCACCCTTCTCTCTTAATACTTGAAAACTTCCTTCACACCAAACTTAGACAATAACTCATTAGAGGGTTAGTGCACAATAAAAATTCACATGTTCTGCAAGGACACAAGCATAAAACACCCTCTGGACATTAACTACAACCACTGATGTCTTCTGGAACATGGAAATCCATTCAACATAGCAACAGAGAGAATGCAAACAAAAAGGCAGAATATGTCAAACCAGAACAGGCTGTAAAGAACGAATCTTTCGGGGCACTTAACTTGCTCAAGCTAAATTAATGAAAGTTGCGTATATATGTCAGGAAGGTGCCTGATTTGTTTCAGATTTTTTCGAATTTTCTGCTGGCGTCAGGGGCCAAAACGGTGGACAGAACGAATCTGTTTTATATGCAGAAATTCGAAAATACAACAACTTTCATTAAAGACTTTACTTGGTACAACTATGCAAATAAAATAAAGATACAAAGCAGATGCTACAGAAATAGACAACCTCCTTGACTCAAAGAAAGCAAAAGAAAAATTGCAGAATTAAAGCATGGGTTATCTCCCAAGAAGTGCTTTTCTTTATTGCCTTTCAGCTAGGCTAGAAGATTTAATGATGCTCTCATAAAAATAAGAGTTGAAAACCAAATAGAGCATCAAGAGGCAAATATCAAACACACTTAAGTCTAACCCACTTCCTATGAAAAGGAATCTTATAGGAAAACAAAAAATTGAAGTATAAAGCAACAAGAATAGGAAGATGAAACAAATGCAACTTCAAAACTTCCATCATAAAGAGAGGAGACTTAATATCATTATGACATATGAAGCCATGTCTCCCTCTCTCAAAATAATTTTCAGTAACATCATGAACAAACTCAACAATATAACCATCACATAAAGCATGCTTTTCATGATCTACATGCACAAAAACAGTGGTGTCATGAAACCCACCCTTGACAACAGCAGTACAATTAATATCATTAAGAAATATAGGACCATCATCAAGAGCTTTATCATAAACATTCTCTAAGAAAAACTCTTTAGTACCATGCATTTCGAAATTAGGCACAAATAAAGTACTATCATAAGGTTTATCAAAATAGCATGGATTATCATAGATAACAGGAGCATAATTATTCTCACAAGTTTTACTCATAGGGAATATTTCAAAAGAATCCACAGGAACATGACATTCATCCTCCTTTGGTAAGCATGGAGGGCAATCAAAAAGTGTAAGAGTTAAAGAGTTACTATCATTAGAAGGTAGATCCTCCTTTTGTTCTTCACTCTCCTCCTCTTTTTCATCCAATGAGATCACAGTTTCAGCAGTTTCCTTTTCCTCGGGTTCCTGTAAGATACAAGTTTCATCTTTTTGAGGAAACATCCTCTCAAGATGTTCAGTAATGTAAGAATTATTATCCTTGTAGGTATCACAACAATATTTAAGTATGGCAATACATTCAGATTTATAAGGGGCATCAGTTTTATGCTCAAGATAAGAACTAATTTCAAGGGCACCCTTAAAAACAAGAAACTCTTCAATATGTTCAAGATTACCAAAGTCATAGTTTCCTCTAGCATAAGCAGCCAAGGTTTCATTATCAGTATACTCACATTGGAAAGGGAGATGTTTGTGCCTTCTATAGCAAAGAGATTCATTAAAGCAGTAAGATTCATTATATGTAGAACACAAGTTCTTTGCAAAACATTCAATCTTCTTATTTGTTCCCATAGATGTTTCCCTTTTTGAGAAAAGCGGTAATTCTTATAACGAGTTCCAGTTTCATAGAGATAAGACATTGAAAACAACTAGTCATAATAGTGATTCGAAATAAAAAGGAACTATTTTTTTTTGTGTTTTAAAGAAAAAGAGGCAAACAAGACAGGAAGAAAAGAAAATAAGCAAGACAAAAAACAAAGTAAAGAGATTGGAAGAGTGAGACTCCCCTGACAGAAGCGCAAATCTCCCCGACAACGGTGCCAGAAAATATGCTTGATGCGTGTGAAGACACGCGTTCGTTGGGGGACCCCAAGAGGAAGGTATGAAGAGTGCAGCAGCAAGTTTTCCCTCAGTATGAAACCGAGGTTATCAATCCAGTAGGAGATCTGTGAGACTTCTGGAGGTTGATGCAGATGGATGTAGCAGGGCGCACCACCAGAGATCCAAAAGCAACACGGAACCTGCACACAACACAACCAAAATACTTTGCCCCAACTAACAGTGAGGTTGTCAATCTCACCGGCTTGCTGAAAACAAAGGATTAGACGTATAGTGTGGAAGATGATTGATTGCAGAGAGTAAAAGAAGACAGTAATAACAGCAGATTGTATTTCAGATGTAAAAGAAAGGACCAGGGTCCACAGTTCACTAGTGGTGTCTCTCCATAAAAGATAACTAACATGTTGGGTAAAAAAATTACAGCTGGGCAATTGACAGATAGAGAATGCATAACAATGCATGTTCATGACAATGATGATCAATATGAGATTCACTTGGGCATTACAACAAGATAAACAGACCGCTATCCAGCATGCATATGTGCCTAAATAGTCCACCTTCAGGTTAACGTCCGTACCCCTTCCAGTATTGAGTTGTAAACAACAGACTATTGCATTAAGTCAAGTGCATAATGTAATCAACACAAATATCCTTAGACAAAGCATTGATGTTTTACCCCTGGTAGCAACAATACATCTACAACCTTAGAGCCTTCTAGTCACTGCCCCAGATTTAATAGAGATTGAACCCACTATCTAGCATAAGTACTCCCTCTTGGAGTTAAGAGCATAAACTTGGCCAGAGCCTACACTAGTAACGATAGCATGCAAGATCACAAATATCATAGTAAAGACAGATCTATAATCAACTTGACATAGTACTCAATATCCATCGGATCCCAGCAAACACAACATGTAGCATTACAATAAGATGATCTTGATCATGTAAGGCAGCTCACAAGATCTAAACATGGAGGTACAAGAGGAGAAGAAAACCATTTAGCTACAGATATGTACCTATAGTCCAAGGATGAACTACTCACACATCACTCCGGAGGCAGGCATGGTTGATGTAGAGCCCTCCGGTGATGATTTCTCCTCCGGCGGGGTGCCGGAAGAGCTCCAGATCCCCCCGAAACTTGGTCTCGAGATGGCGGCGGCTTCGAGGAGGTATTGTGGAATATGACTATGATATTTAGGGTTTCCTCCGGGGGCTGGTATTTATAGGCTCCGGAGTAGGTCGGTTGGAGACCTGGTGGGCCCAGACCATATGGCGGCGTGACCAAGGAGGGGGCGGCACCGGGAGGTGGTCTGGTGCCCCCCTAGGGTTTCTGGCCGCCGTCTTCTGGAAGCTTCATGTCTTCGTGGATATAAGCCCATGGGCCTTCGTCTCGTGAAGTTCCGAGGATATTTCTTTAAGAGATTATCTGAAACAGAAAAACAGCAGAAAACATGAACTGGCTCGGTGGCATCTTGTTAATAGGTTAGTTCCAGAAAATGCATAAAAGTGATATGTAATGTAAAAAAAAACATGTAGCAATTGGTGTAAAACAAGCATGAAGTAACAGAAATTATGGATACGTTGGAGACGTATCACCCGTCGTCGACGCCGTGCACGCGAAGGGTGCCACGTTCTTCTGCCAGCTCTGGCACGTCGGCCGCGTGTCAAGCTACGAGTTCCAGCCCGGCGGCGCCACGCCCGTGTCGTGCACGGAAAGGATGGTCGTGCCGCAGGTCAGGCACGACGGTACCGTCGAGGAGTTCTCGCCGTCGACGACTTCAGGAAGGCCGCCAGGAACGCCATCGACGCCGGTACGTGGCAAACAATACATAGCAACGTCCATGACTCTGTCTTCCTGCATAAGTTCTCTGCTTTAGCTATACTCTGTTTTGACGAAATACGTAGCATACTTGTGTTACTTATATGCTCTGCATGACGATCATGGCCAGGCTTCGACGGCGTGGAGATCCACGGCGGCAACGGGTACCTGATCGAGCAGTTCCTCAAGGACAGCGCCAACGACCGCGAGGACGGCTACGTCGGCAGCCTCGCGAACCGGTGCCCCTTCGCTCTGGAGGTGGTGGACGCCGTGGCCAGGGAGGTCGGCGGCCACCGCGTGGGCATCCGCCTCTCGCCCTTCATGGACTACATGGACTGCCACGACTCCGACCCGCACGCGCTCGGCCTCCACCTCGCCACCGAGCTCAACGCCCACGGCATCCTTTACCTGCACATGATCGAGCCGCGCATGGCGCTCATCGACGGCCGGCGGGTGGTGCCCAAGCGGCTGCTGCCCTACAGGGAGGCCTTCAAGGGCACCTTCATCGCCAACGGCGGGTACGACCGGGAGGAGGGCGACAAGGCCGTCGCCTCGGGGTACGCCGACCTCGTCTCCTTCGGCAGGCTCTTCCTGGCGCACTCGGACCTGCCAAAGAGGCTAGAGCTCGACGCGCCGCTCAACAAGTATAATAGGATGACCTTCTACATCTCTGATCCCGTAGTCGGCTATACTGATTATCCGTTTCTTCCTTGACATGGCCATAATCGTCTACAAATGGCTATGCATTTGAGGGGGTTGCGAAAAAAATTCCAAATAAGAACGTTATTGCTCTTGGTTGGTGAGGTGCAGCGCAAGTTGGAGATATGTGCAAATATTGATTTTCACTATCTTCTCTGCAAATGTGTTGGTTTTGACATATGTTCCAAATTGTTCTTTTTTGTCATTTAATTTTTTTTGTACTGTACATATTACATTCCGTTAAATACTACTGCAACTTTCACCTTGAAAGAAATCCCACTCTGCCCAGCAAAAAAGCAAACGGGACACCAAGTCCTAACGGGTCAAAATCGAGCAGAAAAAAATAACGATCCAGCTAGACTACATTTGTTCCCAAGTCGTAACGGGTCTTTGAATACGGGCCAGGCCGTGGCAACAGAAACCAGCAGGCCGAGCTCCACTTCAGCTGGGCTGACTGGTCCAAACTTAGCACCTTTCCCGATTCAACCGTTGTGATTGGTATCTCTCTTCGACATTTTCGTGATAACTAGGTTGTATCAACATGTGCCTATAATGTTGACTCGTCGGATTGATTTATATTGGACGGCTTAAAATGTTTCCAGCTACATGAGAATTTCTTTACCGAAAAATACTACATGAAAATTTGTCATGCAAGTGCACTTAACGCTTCTACCCCCTCCGATCCGATAATAGTGTCGCCAGAAACGTACTAGTCACATACAACTTGCGTCACTTCATACGGGCCGAAGGGATATTTTTTAGGACCTCGAAGGGAGTATATTCGAACGGTGGGAAATCATGGACTAGAGGCCCACTTAAGAAAAAATAATTATTGAACATGTTTTTCTATAAACACAACACAAACAGAGGCTCACATACACATTCATGTGAGCTAATACTATCCACATCATGTCACTAGATGCGGAATAGCCGCCTTGAAATTGATCGTGTCCTCATTGTGATAATAATTTTTATATCGAAATATAATGTAAATGATGCCTCGCAATTTTCTTCTTCGAAAAGAGGCAAAAGCATGGCCTTTTATATTGATACAGTAGAAGCAAACATAGAGCGGCGGAGGCCAAAAGAAAAAAAGAGAAGGCAAAACACCTAGGTCTAGGAGGCAATTCCTTCTAAATGTTTGGCGCCTGCCATAATCCATTTCTTTTTTCATCCTTGATCTTCTGCATGAGTGATGAAGAAATACCTTTATTGTTGAAGATCCGTGTTTCTTTCCTTACAGATTTTTCAGGTCAACATGTTGATGGCAGATTACAACCATGGGAGAATTTATTTGCAAATAAATGCCCACGATATGGATATCTCTTAAATGCACTGATGATATCTACAAGGTGCTTGATAAAACGTATATAACTTCAAGTCTTAATAGTATGTTTAGTGGACACTCTCGTATTCTCTTACTGTAATATTATAACACAACAAGTTCATATTGCGGTTCATACCTCAAACGCACAAACTATTAGCATCATTTGCATACTTGTGTCTGAAAATGATTTCTTTAATTGAGCTGGCTATATATTTTTTGAATAGAAATTTTCATTGTATGACAAAAGAGCTAGGGGTACAATGCATACCCTAGAAGAACTGATCCTACCACAACATTTTGATGCATTGTTGATTCATCTGCTATTTCGAGTTGAACATTGCATATTGTAGGATAAATATGAGAGAATATCAACTTATACTCAACTCTTATACTTACATACAACTCACTATACCAATAGTTTCAACCTTGTTCTTTGGACAAAGTTTCTTATTGTATATAGAAACATTCACCTCATAAATGCGCATAAATAATACTGAAAGTCAAACTTTTCAGTTATATAAATTTTTTTTTTTACAAAAATAACGATAGAGTTCAAAATTATATTCTACTAGTTTTGTTGTAATGAGTTCTATATAAAATATACGCGATTCGTAAAACCAGAGCATAAAACATCCATGTAAAATATGGTATCTATAGGTAGCATAGATGTGCCAATTGTACCGAGCAAATATCCCAATAGAGCTTTCTAGATAGAAAATGATTGTCTTGGCTTGGTTTTAACAAGGAGGGAAATACACAATTTATGTTTTTCCAACAAGTGTACGAGCATTGTTTGGTTTTCACTATCTTTTGCGAATGTGATGATTTTTACGTACGTGTGGTTCGTCTTCTAAAATTGTTCACCTTGAAATAAATTCCACTTTGCCTAGCAAAAAAGCAAACAGGACACCAAAACATAGTCAAATACTCAAATCGAGAAGAAAATAAGCTGCAGCCCAGCCAGACTACATTTGCTCCTAACCGGCCTTTAAATATGGGCTAGGCCTTGACCACAGAAACCAGCGGGCCAGGATCCAATTCGGCTGGGCTGACTGGGTACTTGGGTTCGCGACCGAACGAATTTTGAGGCCTTAGATCCAACGAATTTCGGTTCGGTAACAACAATGCAACAAATCGCCCAATCAGAAGTCACCAACAGTTTTTGAATTGGATGTTGCGCGAGCAAGTTCACCCAACAAAATTTTAAAAAATTAAGATCGGGAATATATACATTCCAGCAGACCAGATAGTTATGAGTAGTACACCTTCCCGATACCAGTGGTTTCACGTCCCATGGTGGTTAAGATCTTAGGCATCCGAACAGTCGTGCACACTGTTGCAAAGGGAAGGAGGGTATAGAGGTAGGGAAATAGGGGACAAAGAGAGGCGAAAATGCCAAAGGTCCACCAAATGAGGTCTCCCTCGTAGTGTTGTACACACACGCTTAGTTTGATGGCTCGATGATATCAGCAGAGGGTTGGGATTTGTTTTTGATGTCTCGTGGACGATAAAGGGGCATATTTTGTTTTGAGTACTGACGAGGTTAGATTTGATTTTTGATAGAAAACGTGAAATAAACTGGCAGCTGAACTCTCCTTAAGGTGCAACTCGTCCATAAGAAGTGTGACAATTTTTGTTCGTTGTGTCACTTCCAATGGGCACAAGCTTATACCCTTTGTAAGAATTAAGTATCGTAGACCCCTTATAGAGAGAGCATACACAAATGCATGCAGAATCTAGCAAGTCATCGCTAAGAACATCTCATTATTTGCAAATTTGAAATATTTCAAATGATTTATGTGCTAAACTGCATCTGATTAGATATTCGCTTTTGCCGGTGGTAATATTATAATGCCTAGAGTTCATAAAGAACATCTTCTCGAACTTTCTAATATACAGTTCGTACCTCATATACACGAACTATTAGCATACAATGCATATTTGCGTTTGAAAAATATTTCTTAAATTGAGCTGGGTATGTGGATAACAAATTTCATTGACTGACAAAAGAAGGGTTACAACTGTTATCAATTTAGCCTTGGTACATCATTGACAAGAAACATAACCTATAAGAACTGATCCCACAACAACATTTGTATACACCTCTGGTATCTCGAGTGAAGATTGCACATTAATTGTAGACTAATTTGTGAGGATAGCCATTTTTACTCAACTCTTATACTTACGTACAACTTAGTTTACCAATTGTTTCAAGTAATTTTTTGAATAAATTTTCCTATCATATCTAGAAACATTCATCTCATAAGTGCGCATATATAATACTCAAAGGCGAAGTTTTCCGTTATATACGATATAAATTTTTATAAAAATAATAATAGAGTGCAAAATTATGTTCTACTAATTTTGTTGTAATTAGTTTCATATAAATAGTCACATCCATGTAAAATATGGTATCTATATGTAACATAGATGTTCCAACTGTACCAAGCGAATATCCCAATAGAGCTTTCTAGCTAGAAAAGGCTTGGCTTGGTTTAACAAGGAGGAAAATACACAATGTTTGCATTTCCAACAAGTGTACAAGAATTGTTTGGTCTTTTTTTAAGTACACTGTCTTGTCACGACACAATTTACCATGCTTTGTCAAGAAGAGTTGCAGATGAGAGCTATCGAACTTGAGACGCATATTACACAACATTAATTTAAAACAAGGCGCGTAATGTCTCTCAGTGTGGAGTGTGCATATTTGATTTGCAAGCACAGCGGTCTCCAACAGCCATGTTGCTTGAATTCTTGTGCCATCGTTAGCTCCTGATGACCAGCCCTCTTTGCTTGAATTCTCCAGCTTTCATTAGTTCCTGATGTAACAAAATGAATTCAAGTTTATTAGCACTAAATTAACCTGACATTGTTATGCAGACAATAATATTAATACCATTTTATTAGCGCAACATTAACTCGACGGTTGAACTCTTACATAAAGATGTATTAGCTTGGTGTGGCAACAAAATTTTAAATATTAAGAAGAGAACATAGCTCAACTTTTTAGGTAAGTGGATGTGCAACCTATAAACCTATTCATACAGGTTCAAGAATGTATACATATTTGAGTTCTTATTATTTAAAAAAGTTACTATAAGGACTTCGCCTACTGCATCTATTACAATTTATAAAGTATTCTGCTATTTCACACGAAATCAATATGAGATGCTTTATTGTTGTTTACCTGAATTGGAGCAATGGTGGGCTGCTGCGGGAGATGCCAGGTGCACGTCCCGCCGTTCCATCCCGGAGGTAACCGGTCAACAAACTCGGCTTTGTTGGAGATGAGGTTGCATCTCCACACGCCAACCTTTTTAGACGGCAAGTTCTTAAAGTTGTAGTGGACGAAGTAGGCGCATCCGCCATCTTGGCCGCTCAGCCTCGAGGCATCTACAGCAAAGCTGTTGGGTGTTCCTAGGAACAACACACGGTCAGCCAGACAACGACCATCTTTCTTCACCCACCGAGTATCCTCCTCTAGCGCCTGCACCGAAAACGAGAGAACATATTCCAGGCGCTCGCCTTCCCGCTGATTACGGTTGTTGTAACGGACTTGGACTTGGACTGACGCCCACAGCAGCTCGCCATGGGACTCCAAGACGAAGCTGTAATGATGCGCATAGTCTTTCCACTCACACAACATCGAAGATGGCGGCAGGACTAGAAGGTCTCCACCGGCATTGCGGCCACTCTCTGGCGTGATGACGCACCAGAGGGTACCCTCTACGGTGACCATGATCTTGCCACCGTGGTATGCCGCGCAGAACTCGCAAAACTCTCTAGGTGCCACAAGGATTCGCTCGACAACTGTCCACTCCGTGTCGCCGGGACGCAGGAGCGCCGCTCTGAACCTGGTATTGCCATTGTCGGTGTACCGGAGGCTGTATAGGAAGGTGGTGTTGTCGTCATAGATTATGCCTCCGGGGTCCTCCTTCTCCCACCAGCTGACATCATCCGGGAAGTCTGGCAGGCGTGTGAATTCTCCGGTGAAAGGGTCGTGGAGGGTGGGACGGAGGCGTTCCACGGTGAGGTACCGGACTTTGGTGCCGTCGGCGGTGGATACCCGATTTTGAACCGCTGACGGCGGCGTCGGTGACATCACGTTGTAGGTCGACTTGGAGAAGATGCATCTGCACCTGAGGTGGGTGGAGTCTTTGCGTGCCGCCGCGAGAAGCCATGGCAGGAACCGGGTCGTTGCTGTCTTCCGGGATAGCGGGTCGTGGGAGTTACGCCATAACTTGCAGACGGCGTGGAAGTAGACGAAGTCGGTGGAGGCGCACACGCGACTGGAGATCTCGCGGAGCACGTCCGGCACTAGATCCGACCACCGCCGCTGGTCCATGCTGGAGGCGGAGCGATAGACGTGATTACGGGCCGCTTAATTAAGAGATGACTGACAAACTGATGGAGCCTTCGAGACTCCAGAGCCTATTTCGTCTCTTCTTCTGTCACTCCATGGATACGTACGTCCAAGTAGTGCATGTATGGAACCATGGATACTTACATCAAACGGACTTGTACGCGGCTGGACTACGAGCTCGTGTAGGAAACTAACTCTAAGACGTATGGATCAGTTCATACGTCGATTTGTTCGACACAATATGTATAGTCAAACCTCAAGGACAGCAATGCATAACCGGACATCATCGAACTATTCAACAACGAGTCTAAGCATCACCGGTGATACTCATATAAAGTCACACCTGAGATAGAGCGTGTGACGGATCCAAATACTCCATTGACAATTACAGTTGCACTGAAACTCAAGTACGAAAGCAGTAATGGTCATATATAACCTGTGAGCAGCAACAGGTCCATGGAAGCTAAGCTACTCAATATTAGCCACGCAACTAACTTCAGTGGACACAGCATGTACATCTGCAGGAACGATCCTTGTTTCTCCTGCTTTCAAGCTCCAGTTCGAGCGTATCATCAGGCTTGGTTATGCAGTAGGTGACATGGGCTACCCCGTAGCACATCGCAATCGTCCCGGCTGCCCAGGCGGCCAAAACGTGTTTGTGATATGGGTGTCTAGGAGACCTACAATTTGAAAGTAAGAGCGAGTTAGGAACTCTTTCTGTAAAATATAGTAACATGGAAGGAAAAAACATGTAAAGTTAAGTACTGCACATATATATACACATATGTGTGATTACCAAGGTGATAATGGCGGGATCCCCATTTTCATCTTCCATACTGGCGAGTCGGGCGGGATGTCGCTCACTTTCATATTCAATATTGGCGAGCCGGGCGGGATGTCGATCACTGTCATCTTCCATATTGGCGAGTCGGGCGGGATGTCGCTGAATTTCATCTTCCATATTGGCGAATCGGGCCCCACGACGTCGTCTGCCATGTTACTGTTGATGGGGTTCTGTGGTGATTGGGTGGTGGAGCTGAACGGCCGGCGAAGTGAGCTGCTCACGCCATGGCTGATCCTCCCTGCTGGTAGCTCCTTGCCTGCGGCCGACCGGAAAAGTGCCGGCGCTGGCCGCTCCAGGGCGCGGCCGCACAACCTCCTAGCCGCAAACCGAAGCGCTGCTGCCATCGGCGATTTCTTTTCCGCAAATCTCCTCTGCACTCGGATGAAATATCGTTTGATTTACAACCACTCTCCCAACTCCAAGTGCCTATTTATAAGCCTTGGTTTCCGTCAGTATTTGACTAGAAGTCGACGACGGTCCGGTTTCGTGTCCGCGTCCGGCTCCAAAGGCCAAAGTCGGCAGGTTTCCTTCATTTTTTTTTTTTGAGGTTTGGCAGGTTTCCTTCAGCCGGGCATGCTGGGCAGACACTGGTAATCCTTTGTGTCCCAATCCGATTCTTTTCTGGAACAATAGCTAGCCTGTTCTGATGTGGTTAAGGCCCGGTGGCGAACGCAAAATTAAGCCCAACTATTGGGGATTTTTTTGTATGACCAAATATTTAGACATTAATTTTTTTACCTCACTTTTTTTTCCCATAAAACAACATCTGTCGCCGTGAGGGAACGGTCTGAATGTGTTGAACGTTGAACCCATTCAATAGAAAATCTTGGTCGTTTAATCACGGGAATGAACAATTTGGATATGGGTTGCGCGCCATATGAGTTATAGAAAATCCATTTTCTGGATCCATCTTGTCATCGAGTCTATCGTTAGAGAAACATGGAGGTGCGGAATCTGACCACCCTGCAAACAACGGCCTACTCTGCTAAATCGTGATATTGAATCCTTTTCTCCGACCACGACATCTACGTGGCATCCCGTTGGCAACTAGAAATCCCCCGACCATACCCCTAGTGTCCTCTAGAGGATGATATCCATGTATACGTAATTTATCTGTGTGTTTTTTCCTACACTGCAAATGGAAAGATTAGCTGTTGCAATATCCTAACAAGCTATAGGTGTTAAACTGCCCAGCTCAAATGATTCCCTAAGCTGAAAATAAGTAGTAGGTTGGATGAACTTCTCTAAATTGCTTGGCAACAATTTAACTAGAATGAAAAAAAATGACAAATGGCACCTTGCTGCCATCCTTGTCTGTCTTTTGCTCCACATTTGTAGTCTATGGAACACGGATACCATGCATCCAAGCTTGTAAGGCCATTAAGGTAAAACAAAAGGAAAACGATGACGGACTTCCATGATGTTTGTAAGGACATGGAATATTGTAAAAAAAAAGGGCACCAATGAATCCATCCTGTGATTGGCGGACGGCCATTGGGGAAATCGCCATAACTAAAGAATGATTGATGCAAATAATATGATATTCTCTATGCCTACCTTCCCTTTGTCTCACCAAAGCTCTAGAGAAGCAGCTAGAGGAAGAGGACGTATAGATGAAGAAAATTTACAGGGTGTGTGGAGCCCAAGTTACCTCCATTTGAAATAAGACCACCAATAATGCCTCGAGGATCAGGAATGTGTATGGTCTTAAACACTATAAATACAGTCCATCACCACTACATATCTCACACAACACAAATCTTTCTCTGAGAGCCAATAATCCTAAGCCATGGCCTGGCCTACTTACGCGGTGTCCCTTCTCTTTCTCTCCAATTTCATGGTTGCCATGGCTTATCCTTCATTCATGTGCCCCATTGTTCCCTGTGAGCGTGAGATAAACTTGCGTTTGTACTTGCACCCTGTTAGGACTGGTGTGCCCCGTGGGGCTTTACGGACCCGATGGGCCCGGCCGGACCTGACGGGGATTGGTGTGCCTTGCTGCCGCGTCCGGTCGACTACCGTCCTTGGCGGTGGAGGTTGTTCCCTCCCGCTCGGCTGCGGTTCCACTGCCCCCTGTTCATACTTTTCCTCACCTCTAGCTTGCGGACCTCGTGATGACTTTCTCGGTGCGACGACGATGGTGGCTTTGTGACCGTGGTGGCGCTTGTTGGTGGGCGGCTAGTTTGGTGGTGGCAAGGCTTCGTCTTGCGGGGCTCCGATGCTACAGTTCGTCTGGGGTGGTGGATAGGGTTTTTCGGGAGAAATCCTTGTCGGCTTGGCTGACACCGACGCGATGCCGCCTTTGGGTGGCGTCATCCCTTCTTGAAGGGCGTCGTGGCTACCCTTCATCCGCACCCCTCTGTGTGCCGGGGGAAACCCTAGGATTGGTGCGCTAATCCGGGCAGCAACGGTGTGTACCTTCTTGAAGGTGCTGCTTGGTACTCGGCGATTCGGTGCTAGGAGCGTGGTGGTACTTCTTCGGAGAGGGCGCAGCGGTTGCGAGTCACCGTAGTTTAGTCAATCCGCCTATGTCTCCTTTTGTTTTTTCTTTCCTTTCTTGTCTTTGGGTGTATGTTTGCTGCTGCCCCAACATTGCGGTTCTGTTGGTTGTATCGGGTGGTTGCTATATTAATATAGCGGAGCTACGGCCTATTTCGTCAAATCGATGGACCAGATCACAATCAGGTAGTTACAGTTAGTTCTCGCCACCGGTCATGGTTTGGTACAACCGCCGTTATTGATTGGGCCGTCACCGATGCACCTGAAAGTGATGCAACCATTGTTGCTCGCGCAAAGGGGATGCAAGTGCAGGCCGACCTAGGCGGCCCAGGCTGGTTCCATTATTTCAGCATGGTACGGTGTTCCAAGATACCAGGTTCGTAATTCTGAACTTTGCAGGACTGCAAGTTTCTGATTAATATTGTAGATGATAAAGATTGTATGCTTTCACGGTGATACATGATTATACTCTTCAAACCTAAACTAGGTTCAAAGGGTCAACACTTGCAGTGATGGGGCAGTATCTTTTGGAAGGCGAGATGGCCATTATGAGTGGGACAGGAGAGTTCGCCATGGCACGTGGCGTCATCAAGTATAGAACAGTGGTTAACACTCCCAACGAGAGCTACAAAGAACTTGACATTCATGCACTCTATGTCCCAAGAACTGTAAGTTTATCATTTTAATGCGTAATTTATGGATACCCTCTGTCATGTTACAAGCAGATATATATTGAGATAGCATGGTGAGAAAAGTCATCCCAATGCTTAAGATAATAGCTCAGTCTCACACATAACTGAGCGTATTTAATTTATGTGGAACACTGTAAAATTTGATATTTGGATATAATTTTCTATTCTTCTTGCGAGATATTTTTTCCATATAAATTCAACAATTTGTTTTGAAATAGTACCTTACAGCCAGGGTTATCAATGTGCATAGTAAGCTAATACTATGCTAGATTTGTCGTTGTTTTCTTATACAGGGCCATCAATCAATACCTTCGTCCATTATAAATGTTCAACGCGTGTCTGGACTATAAGAAACACCAACGAGACGTTGCGCCATGAGCTTGACGCTGTTTTAGTCTTTAATAACTGGATTTTGTGTGTTGGATAGTCGATGAACCCTGACATATGTGTCCCATTCTTGTAAAGTTCTATCGCATATTCAGTTATGTATGTGGGATTTTATCATATGGGCTCGAACCAGAACATGTTGACCAAAGTTCTGCTTTCATTATCTTGGTCATTCTCTGATATAAAGATGTTTTTTCATCCGCACTATGTTCTTATTACAAGTTATTGACTTGTGCATGATGTACATATTTACTCATTGGAGAAATGTACATGAATGCACGTTAAGTAGGCCTAACTGTTGATGTGAGAGTCACAATGACTGGGCGGGCAACGACGGGGCCACCGAAGAGGCAGCGACAATGTCACAGTTGGTGACGGGGCCGACGGCGGCATGCTCGAGTAGACGGTCTAAACGAGTTCTATTATAGTCACTACTATGCTTAGTTTAGGTTTAGAATTTGTTCCAAATTTTAAAATATATCGTAAATTTGGATGAAATTCGTTGGTTTGGTTAGGTTGTTTGATTTTTTAAAAAGATGATATTAGGGTCACCGCTGGGTGAACCCGCTCCCAATAGCATCCATACGGCATAGTTGTCAGACCGCCTATTGGGATCATCGTAGAAATGTTCTAACAGGAGAAGAAAAGGTGGTCAATTGTATGAAAGTGTTGCGCCGCCGGCGTATAGAAGTGGTGGGTTCGATTGTGATGAACCGGAGGGAGAGAGAGAGAGAGAATTAGGTTTAGGAAAGACGATTTATTAAGTCCTCATTTTTGGGCCCGGATATGGATTGGATTTAGCACTAACCGTTCACATGGTTGGGCTGGTAAGTACCAATGTTATACTACACATGTGCCTAAGTTTATGGATGGTCAACAATGACACATGTCAATGTTCTATAATCACCACAGAGTAGTCTGTCGGTGGTATATAGTCGCTAGTCACTGATGGGCCTAGTCTCGCATGTTGGTCTTATAGAGTCAGTACTACCGATAGGCTATATTATCGGCCGGTAAAAACATTGATAGCAGGGCGTGGAACAAAACACCCAGTCAATAAGATTTTTCAAATTCGATGCGCAAGCAAGTTCACCCGATAAACTAGAAACAATTAAGATTAGGAATATATTCCAACAGATCGTTATGAGTACACTTGCCCGATATCCAGCAGTAGTAACAATGAAGGCCAGGAACATATTCCAACAGATAATGGCATATCCAAACAAGTGACACGAATAAACATTTCACTGTATTAGCTCTAAGTAGTACCAAGTTAACAACCATCATAACCATTGTTGCATAGCACGCGAGTAGTACGTATCGAAAATAAAACACTAGTTCTAGTCGATTACATCATAACTATTGGAACTTAATTAAGTTAATCATTATGCCTCTTTCTATATATAGTACTACTAGTTTCATCAGGCTTCTTCGCTGCCAACATTCTCTTCAACATAGGCGCCCCTTGTAGGGCATCTAGGCAGATTATTCCAAGGCACCCTATACCAAATCCGAATGTTGCCCCAATCGCATGCATTTTAAGCATCATAAGTATGCTGCATGCGTCGATGAAGAACCGAGTCAGGAACAAATATACGAGTATATTAGTTGACAAGAGAACATGCATCTGAAAATTAATTAAGTGGTGCAGAACCTAATTACCATCTATTAGGGACCAGGATATCTGGTCTTGTGATGAACGGGCCTCCATGCTGCAAAGAAACTTAGATGAATCTCTGTACATGTTACAAAGAGAGCGACACAAAAAAGGGTTTTGATTTACGATGGAAGGAACGAGTAGTACCTTGTAATCGCGAAAGAGATTTTGTGATTCGGAGGAGCTGAACGGCCGGCGAAGCGAGCTCCCGCCGGCGGCATGCTCGATCCTCGCTGGCGCCGCTTTGGTGGCCGCCCTGAAAAGGCGCCTTGCCGCAGCAGAACGTAGCGCTGCCGCTGCCATCAGAGGTTTTCCAGTCGGCTAATCTCCTTTGCAGCTGGGTGGGTTGGAGTTCTCTCGTGCGATTAGGCCGGCTATGGTACGATCTCTTTCCGTAGCAGAGCTCATATATATACCAGGCCGGCACCTAAGCTACGATTTCTTTCCGTAAGGGACTGGTAGTCCGTAGTCGTATCCGTTTCGTGTCCGAGTCCGTGTCGAAACACTGTGTGGCACCTTAGTTTCATGGCTACTCCATGCAGGATCGATCCATGGAGTCCTGGATCGAATCCGAGCAACAGTCAGCATAATCCCGCTTCTATGCTACATGATCTACCAATCCGTCACCCCTGCCATCCTGCCATTTTCTTTCAACCTATTTTGTACTTGAATATCCTGAAGCATTATGGGTTATAAGACCAACCCTTCACCCTGAGCGCTCCCGCAAGAGGCCTTTAGGGTTTCCTTGCCTCCCGTTGGCGGTGTCGCCGATGTGCCCTACCGCTCTGGCCTTCAGGCCATGGAGGTGTGATGGATCTCGGCACTCGTCGGCGGGTGAGCTCCGTTTCTGCAGTTTTTGTCAAGATTTGTTGAGGGAGGCGCTCAGGTGTAGGCGGGGCGCCTCGTTTAAATAAGGTATTGCATGCTTCAGTCCCATTTTGGCGGCGACGTCAAGAAGCTTGTGGTAGTGTGTGGTCTCGAGGATTTCTTCTGGCGGTGGTGTTCTTTCTGTCAAGGAGTTTCATCGGCGGTTCTTCCTTTCTTCTTCGACTCGAGGAAGAATGTGGTAATAGACCCGTTCGGCGACTTCCGAATCCAACAAAGTCAGGCCGGCTCAGGTAAGAGCGGCAGTGGCGGCGCGACACAGTTAGGAGGTTGAAGAAGGATTTCGTTATAATTTTCGTTTTTTGTTAAAATGTTTTGTACTGTTCAGTGTTTCTTTTACTGGAGAGTCCTTTTCGTAAAAAGAGCTGCATGTTCCTTTTGTGTTGTTGCAAAAAACCTTTAAATGAAAATATACTCCATCCGTTCTACAAAGGATGTCCAAAAATGGATGTATCTAGACATATTTTAATAATAGATACATCTATTTTAGTGTATTCTTTTTCCGTTATTTTCGAACGGAGGAGGACATATTATTTAAGTAAGTATTTTGGAGGCGGGTCTGCAATAAAAAAATGATATACCCTTGTGTTGATAATGACATGTGCTTGTTTCGTGATCCTCCTAGCACAACTTCCCTATTCTAGCTCTTTTATCAATATGTGATGCTTAGGATCGAAGTTGTAGATTGTACAAGGATATAAACACTGCTTTGCAGGGAATGTAAGTCAGTTTTGTCTTTCAGAGAGGGAGAGGGAGAGGGAGAGAGAGAGAGAGAGAGAGATGGATTTTGTTGTTGTTGTTGAGTGAAGAGAGAGCCGAAATTAAACATAGGTTGGGACCAAAGTCGCTAACAGGCATTGTGGTTGGGCTTGTACTGAAACCAGAATGTATAGAAAAGCGTGGCGAATGGCCGGCCCAGGCAAGAGTGCAACTACCGTGCTCCACACATGGGCCGAAGAGGATCCAGGAAAGACGATAAGGAGCGGTGAGATCTACAAACTGAATAATCCTCTTTGATTCCCCACAAGAAACAAAAATCCTCTCGGACGGGCGGCGGAGGCGGCAGCCCTTCGATCTACCGAGGAAGGTCTTTGCCTTTTGGGCGATCGCAGGTGTATTTTACGACGGCCGGCAATGCAAAATTGATGTAAACTTTGCACATGAACATTTCTACATACATTTGGGTCCAACAATGCTAAAACATAATATATATTTTGATATGCGGGAACTATTAGCTAATATTTTGTTTAGATACTCCCTCTGTTCCAAATTACCCTGCGTTCTGGGTTTAGTCAAATTCAACATTTATAAACTTTGACTAAGTATATAAGAAAAATATTAATATTTATATTACGAAACAAGTATTATTAGAATCGCCGCAAAATATATAGTTGTATAATGTCCGTTTCATACTATAGATGTTTGTAATTTTCTCTACATGTTTAGTCAAACTTTAGAATATTTGACCTTGACCAAACCCAAAACGCAAGGTAAATAAAGACAGAGGGAGTACGTACATTTCAGATATAGTGTTAGTGTGTTAGGAATCGAATAGTCAAGGTTTGGGTTTTCATATATACCAATTATTTCCAAAGCTAGACAAGTTGCTTGAATTCGGAAGCAATTTGCAATAGTAAACTGAGGGCTCGTTGATCCAAATATTCTCCATTGACTAGTACTCCCTCCGTTCCAATTTAATTGACTTCTTATCCACCACATATCCATCACATGTGGATGTATCTTAGAAAGTCAATTAAATTGGAACGGAGGGAATAGTTCATTAAACCAATCATGTCAAAACTTCATTAGTTACACTCAATGCATTGCCTTACTAGGCAAGAGGGACAAAAATAATTGGTGAGACAAATCGTGGTTTCCGCATAGATCTACGTTAATTGAGGTGTCGTTCAGTCCACTTCAAAAATTTAGCGGTCAAGATTAAAACTTACCCCTTTAATCAAAAAATGTCATTATAGTGTTTAGAGTGAACAATTTCTCTCTCCTTTAGACCCTCATTTCTCCTTGCCCTAATTATGCTGGTGGAAGGGACTGCAGATCCTTTCTCCATGAGAATACGAACCAACAAAACTAAAAGTAGCTCATTTCACGGTGGCAATATTAGCAAAAGGATTCTGTCGATTGCCATATTTGGCAATGCTAAGAAAACGGTTATCTCTACTGGGTTGATGTGAATATTTTGGAATTCTGGACCGAACATTTATGTTCTTAGGAATCAATGGACATTTGGATTGAGGAGTTTTAATCTCCAGTGGTCGTATATGAATATCACGCTAATCGGCGGAGCTACCATACTACCCTTTCTCTAATTCACAAACTCATATTCGTCCCTCAAAGAAGATCAGATTGTATAAAGCTAGTGGAGCAAAGTCAAATGAACAATAAATGCTCCTAGTCAAGTCAAGATCTAGCATTTTAGAAGTTGCCTAGAGTATATAAAGGGCATGTTATCTCCCTCTATCAAGCGTCTGCACATCTTATCTTCTGTCCTCTTGTCCAATATCGAGTCGCTTGAATTCGGAAGCAATTTGCAATAGTAAACTGAAGACCCATCTATTTTTTCAACCGGGACCAGCAGGTCCTCTGCTTTTTCCGTTGAATGGTAGTTCCATTGACCCAAGCATATCAAAACACGATTTGTTACGCCCAATACATTGAATCATTAGTCAAACGAACAATAAGTAAGCTATCTCATTATTTCCCGTGCCGTAGATGGCTATAAAAGGGCATGGTCGCTGTAACAATCTTATGCACATCTTACCTTGCGTCCTTCTCTTGTTCTATACCAAGCCTGGTAGTTTTGTAGCAATCTTACAAACAGAGCATATACACATAGTTGCAATGGCATCTGGTGCAGCTACTGTTACGGCAATCGCCGCCGTTGTGATGATATTGGTCCTGTGCTCCCAAGGGAAGCCAGCGGTGGCGGCGGGCGAGGCGGTACCATGCAGCAGCCAATGCACTTCACAATGCGGCTCGAGGAGCCAAGTCGCCTCCTTCACCACGGGGCCATGCAATGGAGTTTGCCTGAAAGCTCAGTGTGATGACTGCAGACAGAAGGCCACAAAGAGTTGCGAGAAGAACTGCTATAGCGGCTGCGGCAACCCCTCCTGCCGTACATGCCGCTGCCAAAAGAGTTGCGACTGCAGCGACATCGTGGAGGCTAAATGCGACAACAGCGATTGCATTCCATTGTATTCTAAGGCATGCCGGGATTGCCAGCGCACCTATGTCGCTGGCTGCACCAACTCCTGCATGACCAACTGTCTGAGCGGCTGAACGCTCATTAAGGGCTACCTAATAAGTTATATGCCTGTCCGGCCGGCACTCCGGCCGGCCGGCTAGCATTCCTTCGTGCTCGTGTTGTATTGTTCTGGTATGTAGTGACAGATGAGCATGCACGCATGCATGTGTTGCGATGTGAATCTGCTGATGCATTTGGGTAAGCAAGAGTATGCTTAGCAATAATGGTGGAATATATGTCTTCTGTCCTAATCACAAGGGTGTGCACATTGCTCTCAAGAACATACATCCAAGTTATTAGCAGGAAACCCGCTACATTGATATAGGATTGAGTATTAAACATTGCAGATTGTAGAAGGATATAAACAATGTTTTGCATGAAATAGAAGTTTTTTAAATGAAGAGTCCGGAACTGAAGCTACACTAGGACCAAAGTCCCTAACAGGCCTTGTGGCTTGGGCTTGTACCCAAACTAAAATGTAGAGAGGTGGCCGGCTCAGGCAGGAATAAAAGAGAGAGTACCACATCACCGAAAGAGGATCGACGAACGACAATAATCTCCTCTCCGATGGCGGCGGCATCAGCTTTCCGATCTGCGGCGAGGATGGTCTTTGATCGACCGCAGGCGTATTTTACGACAGCCGCCTCAACGGAGGTACAGGGCGGCTTCTACCAAGGATTTGCCATGGCGGGAGCACACTTCGGCGGTTGAGTTCCTCCGAATCACCAAACCTTGCTACAAATAATAACAAGGTATGGACACTATTCGCAGGCTCTGTAATCAGTAAACTCAGATGTACCGTAGTTTTTGTTGTTCGCGTTGAGATCAACAAACACTCCCCCCCCCCCCCCCCCCCCCCAACATAGCTTACAACTATCATCGTACTGTGCTCTCCAAAGAGCAACTCTTCTCAAAATCTCAAAACAAAAGGTTCTGAGTTGGAATCCCATTCTAAGGATTCTTGTGGTTCCGGGGATCCAGCTACAGGAGAACCAGGAACGGGGAGATCTCCCCTTTTTCCGCCCGACTCTTTGATCTTAAACTTAAGAATGTTGGTTTTAAGAACGAGTGATTGCCGTTCATCGACCCTTACTGCCAATTAACAACGCAAACCATTCGTGCATCTGCATTTAATACTTCTCGGAGAAGGGAGCCAAAACTGCAGCAGCCACAATGGCAGACGATGTCCCGCCGCCTGACTCGCCATCGTGGATCATGAAACTGAAGGACTTGTCGCCCCACTCGCCAATTTGGAACATGAAACTGAGCAACCTGCCGTCCGACTCGCCAATTTGGAACATGAAACTGAGCGTCCCACCATGGTAATTACACATATGAATTATTTAACTTTTTTATTATATTTGTTCCTTCATGTTGTGATTCTATAGAAAGCTTTCTTCATTTGTAGGTGTCCTGCCCATCCCAGGTATGTACACCATTTGTCCCTATGGGCAGCTGGGACGGTGGTCAGTGGCGTTTACCTCCGCACTAGTCTACTTGATGCGCTTGTACATGTTCAAGCACCCTATAGTCCAAGTGGACATTTCGTCCCGAAAAAAACGAAGGATGGTGGTTTCTTTGGGTACATCACTTATGATGAACACCTCATGTAGTGTGACTGGTCATGTGTAAAAACCCCGAAAGTATGTTTGATCGCTTCTTTATGGAGTATGTGATTTGTGCTACTTATTATTCATGCTATATGTATCAAATACACTTTAATCTGCCTTTCCATAGGCAATGTCCAAATCATCGTCGGTCGTCCTGATCTTTAACCTCGTGAAGGGGGCAATCATCCCACGTGTTGTGAGGCATCGTAACGTCGTGCCCCTGAGCTTATCTGAACTCAACTGCACCCATGGACACTGCAACGCTCCTTATATCTAAACTAAAGAACACAGATGTGAAGATGCTAGAGGTTTCGGTGTACTTGAGGGAAAACCCTTTCTCTGTTTTGATCCACCTTCAACCACGCTGCACCTGTGCCCCAGTCTAGTTAAATGCCTTTCATTTTGAAGTGCACACGCGTACTAACCCAGTGATCAGGCTATGTGATCTTCAAGTGTCCAAAGATATGCCTCGTCATTTGAAAACTACTACACTGTTTGGAGTTGTTGTTCTACAATGGTTTCGTTGCTAGGGGTAGTACTTTAACTCAACAAGATACGCTCAGTCATTTAACTTTAAGTTTTAATCATCGCTTTCAAAAACAGAGTTCACATAGCGTCATGGAAAGAATCATACAAGTGACCTTCAAAGTAATACAGTGGCCCAAACAGTGCACTGTCGTGAGCAATGGGCTCGTGGGCCTTCAGAGGCCCAGCCAACGTGGTACCTAATAAAACGACTAAGCCCTAAACTCAAGGTGAAATGCCCAGGCGCCGACGAGCCGCCGCCGTACTCCAGGAGCTTCGTCTTCGTCCGGCCGCCGGATCTCCGCCTCTTGCAGCCGGAATCCGCTGCAGCGAGTTCGCGGCCACCGTCGCCTCCTCCTGTCGGACGAGTGCACAGCCCGAGCACGCTCTCCCGACACCGAGCGTGCTGCTCTCCCCCGGTGAGCTGCCCACCTTCCGTTCGGTGTTTATTTTTGCTTTTTTGCTATACATCTCCACTTTGAGCTGAGCTAGCTTAGCACTGTATATCCGTTCGGTGATTTGTAGTTCTGTATACAGAAAGTTATGCGATGTGCCAAATTTATAGATATTTGCTACCATTCTCCTGATCTGTAGTATTGTGTCATCAAAGTTATTTATAGATATTACCATTCAAAAAAAGATTATTTATAGATATTTGCTGCCATTCTCCTAATCTTAGTATCGTGTCATCAAAGTTATGCTAGTGCAAACAAAAATGACATGGATTTTTTTTGACAACCGTGGCTTAACTCTTGACGAATTCCCCAGGCTGTTTCCGGGGAGAAGCGACGCCTCACGGCGAGAGGAACGTCTCCGCCGGTTCAAGCAGCGGGAGGTGACCAGGTTTGCCCCCTTAGCCCATCCATCTCAGCTGCCATTCTTGGAGTGTGAATGCTGACTGAATTTTGGACCGAACTGCAGATTCTCATCATGTCAACGTTCGCCGGCGTATCTGTCATCAACGATGCAAAGCTGTGCACCACCTCGACCGTTGACAACGGCACGGACAGCGGGTACCACCTACTTGTGGTCAATGGCTACTCACGTACCGTGCAAGAGATAACCAACGGAAACGATATCACCTCCGAGTTTTTCACGGTTGCAGGCCATGAATGGATCATCGATTACTTCCCTAACGGTGCTGAGCACGATGATGCCGACTTCATCACTCTTGATCTTCGCTTAAACATCGGCGAGGATGAAGAGTTTCTAGAGGCGAAGTTTCAGTTTAGCTTCATCGACGAGGTTGAGAAGCAAAAGCCAAAGGAAATTTTTGCAACTAAAACATACAGGTTCTTAGATGGCGATCGTTATGACGGCGATCGTTGTTGTGGCTATGTGAATTTTATTAGTAGATATGCCCTTGAACGATCAGCTCATCTAAAGGCTGATTGTTTCACCATACGGTGTGACATTATGGTTTGCAAGGATTTCAACACCCATGATGCTGATGGCAGCATGTCTCAGATACACCAGCATTTCGACTATCTCCTTCAAAATAAGGTGGGTGCTGATGTGACATTTGAGGTCAATGGTGAGACGTTCGCTGCACACCGGTGTGTGCTTGCTGCCCGATCAAAAGTCTTCATGGCTCAGCTCTTTGGCCCCATGACGGAGGGCACTACGTCCAACGCCATACAAATCAAAGACATGAGAGCAAAAGTGTTTGCAGCTTTGCTTAAGTTTGTCTACACAGATTCATTCCCTGAGATGGACAGGGACAATTACCTGGAGGAGGAAGATCAAGAAGAGGAAGAAGGGCAAGATAAGGAAGAAGGGCAGGAAGATGATGTAATGTGGCTTCAATGGCTGCAAGACTTGCTTGTGGCAGCAGACAGATACGATCTCCAACGGCTCAAGTTCTTATGTGGAAAGCAGTTGTCCGAGCACATAAGCGTGAGCTCGGTGGCATCTACTCTTGCTCTAGCTGAGCGGCACCAGTGCCATAGATTGAAGGAGACATGTTTCAAGTTTATCCAAGTGCAGTCTCCTAAATGTTTGGATAAAGTAATGGCAACAGATGGCTGGGAGCATATGAGCATGACGTATCCCTCTGTTTTGAAAGAGTTCATTGCCAAGCTTGTGTCCAATCAAAAGAAGGACAAGAAGAGGAACTTGTAGAGGATGTAATGTGATTCTAAGACTTGAAGTAATAGTATTATGCATATATAGGATGGAATCCTCTAGCTAGATGGCAATCGGCTTGTCTTGCTTTTATTACATCATGCCGTTTGCATATATGTTGAATCCGAAAGACCCAACTTTGGGGCAAACATGGAATTGGATGGTTTGTAGGTCAGGTGCAAACATTGACATTGATCTGTGTGAGTTACTTAGCTAGTCGTTTTCTCTGTTGCTCTGTACCTTCCTTGTCATGTAAGAAAAACTTTTCTAGTGGTTATAAAGAACTATGATGATGCTTCCTGAAATTGTAACAGAATGTTTCCTGAAATGCTTGATCTTGGTTGCTTGCTTTTCTTCTCGGGTGGAGATTTTGCAAAGTATTATTAATGTGGTTCATTCTGGTAGTGTATATTCAAGCACAGAATATGGTTGCTTTCAGTTTCGCTGTGGACAGATAGCTTTCAGTCCAGACAGATTCTATCTTCAACAGTGTCAAGTAATTCATGTTTGTTGTACAGTTTGTTTCCTGCAGGTGCTCAAAAGGGAAATCATCCAGAAGCTCACATCCAGGTCAACAACTTGACTCAGGTGATCTAATGCTTTTCTCCAACCATGAAAGCCACTCTACAGCTGACAACTGTTTCTGTTGCCACTTTGGCTTTGGCTTTGCTTTTCTGGTACTTCTACAACCGAATCTCTGATTGCTGTGTATGCACCATTGTATTTCAACATGTGCTCCCGAATAATATATTTCCCTGAACGAACACTGTAAAGTTTTGTCCATGTCAAAAGCATAGGTCTGCAACGGTGTTCGAGATAATTACCTCCCATATAGGTGCATTTATATGACACTGTTTTCACATATACACTATCATGTTCAACATTTTATGTAATGCTCACCACTTTTTTTATGTCGATTGGTTTGATCATCGGTTTGTGCTACCTGAATATTTTCTGTATGCCCATCAAATTTTGCACTAAGTACATGTTGTTCGCCTTTTCTCATGCGAGGATTTAATAGTTAATCATGTTTATGTTCTATAACTCTAGTTTAGCTGTGTATGCTGGACCTTTTTGTACATGGTTGCTAATTCGGAAATTCTATTTGAAGAAGGGAGTAGGACGATTCACTGATCATTTTATTATGGCTGATTATTTCTTCTATTTTCTATGGTTCCCCAAGAAATGTTCCAAGATCAAGAAATAATCCGAAGATATCTGGTGATTTGTCCAGTCATGAGCTTTTTACTTCCAGACATGATAAGTCTATTTTGTACAAGAGCCCCTCCTATCTGACAGAAAATGGTCCCATGATCCCGAGCCGATCTTATCTTGGCTCGCAAACCCCAAGTTTGTCTATGAAGAACTAATCTCATTGTAGTTTTTCTATAATAGATTTCTTATGTGGATACTAATGGATAGGGATTCGTTGCTAAGTGCTACAAGATCTAGTGCACTGGTACTCGTGGTTATAAACCTGAATCCTTTAGTTTGGAACATTGTCTTTTCCAAATAAATACCTCTAGTTTATAGAAAATGGTTCTAACATTAGTGAGCTTATCTTACCTTGTATGCCTGAACATACCACCATTTTTTGTAGACTGATGATAGATGTATTGCTAGGCCTTCTGGATATTGTTACTAGTTACACATATGCTGGAGTTGCTGATAGGTTTTCGCTTTGATACAGCACAATACTCGCTTATACATTGTGAATGTGGTAAATGTTAGGTAAAGCCTATAGATTGTTAACTAGTTTACTCTTCTGTAACTTCTGTTTCTTATCTAAGCAAGAAATTTCTAATATCTGGCATGGTACATTGAAGGTGAGCGGTACCCCAGTTCCCTGTACACATTTGCTAATGAACGAGTACACAAACGATACTCCTGATACACACCATCATCAAACTGCTACCTGTCATATCAATATCCAGTTGAAAAGCCCGCGACTACTACCAACAAGCTTTGTGATGATTTCACTTGTGATGCAACAACCTTTGTGCCGTTCTGGAAACCCAATGAACCAGCTCCCCATCGTGAGTTGCTGCAATGGCACTGAAAGACGAGAAGAATCAAGAAGCGATTTAAATGAGAAGGAGAAAATAGAAACTGCAGAAGTAAGTTTTCTTAAATCCTTGTATTTTGTTGCATGCTGTTTCTGTTTCTTGATTCTTGTCTTGTGTTATGTCTCAATCTTCTGATTCCTGTAGCTTTGCTCAGTTGGTGAAGATAGTATTTGTTCGCAAGAAAATGCTGAGATGATCACCTGTGATATGGATCGAAGCAAACCGATGTATGTTTCCTAGATTGCCCGTTCATTACATGTGGTCATTTTGATTGCCCGTTTTATGTTCATTACAAGTTTTTTGTTCCAACTATGTCGGCTGCTTCTCTGGAGAAACTGTAGAAGATCTTGGAAAGATGCTAGCTTGAAGTCAAGGGGGCGTAGTATCTCGCTGAATCTTTCTGGGACGTCTGTGTATAATATCACGATGTATCATATTTTTGTTGGTAGCACTGTAAATATTCGAAAGAAAGAGCAAAATTTGAGTCCACTTCTTAACTGAAATCCCCCGTGTTTTTTCTTCTTGAAAGAGCTAACCTGTGAATATCTGCTCCGCTGATGAATTGTCATGATTGTCGTCGTGCATCAACAAGGATATAACAAACACTCTCCTCTCCCTCCTCGCCTTTTTACTGATGATCATCAATATTCAAACGTGAACTGTTAAGTAACTGTTTTGGGAAACGTTTGCTTTTGCTCAGAATAAATACACATTCACCAAATTCTAAATTCTACTACTGTTTTATGTTGCATAGATTGGCAGCAATTTTTTTGTAAAGTCAATATAATACAGTGGCCCGAACAGTGCACTGTCGTGAGCAATGGGCTCGTGGGCCTTCAAAGGCCCAGCCAACGTGGTACCGAATAAAGCGACTCAGCCCTAACTGGAGCTGAAATGCCCAGGAGCTTCGTCTTCGTCCGGCCGCCGATTCTCTGCCTCTTGCAGCCGGAATCCGCCGCCGCCGCCGCCTCCTCCCGTCGGACGAGCGCACAGCTCGAGCACGCCCTCCCGACACTGAGCTTTCTGCTCTCCCCCGGTGAGCTGCCCATCTTCCTTTCGGTGTTTATTTTTTATTTTTTGCTATACATCTCCACTGTGAGCTGAGCTAGCTTAGCACTGTGTATCCCACTGCTGCTGATTGTAGGAGTACTGTAAAATGAAAGTTATGCGATTTGCCAAATTATATAGATATGTGCTGCCATTCTTCTGATCTGTAGTATTGTGTCATCAAAGTTATGCTAGTACTGACAAAGATTTTTTTTTTCAAGCTCATACAGTAGGGAAGACCCTACTGCTATTTTCCATTTTCTATCAAAACAGCCAGCGGCAAAATATTTACAAGGTTACATAGTACAGACAAAGATGACATGGATTCTTTTTGACAGCCGTGCCTTAACTCTCGACGAATTCTCCAGGCTGTTTCCGGGGAGAACCGACACCTCATGGCGAGAGGAACGTCTCAGTGAGGCCGCCGGTTCAAGCAGCGGGAGGTGACCAGGTTTGCCCCCCAGCCCATCCATCTCAGCTTTCATTCTTGGAGTGTGAATGCTGACTGCATTTTGGACCGAACTGCAGATTCTCATCATGTCAACGTTCGCCGGTGTATCTGTCATCACCGACGCAGAGCTGTGCACCACGTCGACCGTTGACAATGGCACGGACAGCGGGTACCACCTACTTGTGGTCAATGGCTACTCACGTACCGTAAAAGAGATAATCAACGGAACCGATATCAGCTCCGGGTTTTTCACGGTTGGAGGCCATGAATGGGTCATCGATTACTACCCTAACGGTGCTGAACGCGATGATGCTGATTTCATCTCTCTTGATCTTCGCTTACACATCGGTGATGATGAAGAGTTTCTAGAGGCGAAGTTTCAGTTTAGCTTTGTCGACCAGGTTGAGAAGCAAGAGCCCAAGGAAATTTTTGCCACTAAAACATATAGGTTCATTGACGGCCCTCGTTATGACGGCGATCGTTGTTGTGGCCCCGTGAATTTTATTAGCAGATATGCCCTTGACCGATCAGCTCATCTGAGGGATGATTGTTTCACCATACGGTGTGACATTATGGTTTGCAAGGATTTCAACACCCATGATGCTGATGGCAGCATGTCTCAGATACACCAGCATTTTGACTATCTCCTTCACAATAAGGTGGGTGCTGATGTGACATTTGAGGTCAGCGGCGAGACGTTCGTTGCACACCGGTGTGTGCTTGCTGCTCGATCTAGAGTCTTCATGGCTCAGCTCTTTGGCCCCATGACAGAGGGCACTACCTCCAATGCCATACAAATCAAAGACATGAGAGCAAAAGTGTTTGCAGCTTTGCTTAAGTTTGTGTACACAGATTCATTCCCTGAGATGGTCAGGGACAATTACATGGAGGAGGAAGAAGGTCAAGAAGAGGAAGATGATGTAATGTGGCTTCAATGGCTGCAAGACTTGCTTGTGGCAGCAGACAGATACGATCTCCAACGGCTCAAATTCTTATGTGGAAAGCAGTTGTCCGAGCACATATGTGTGAGCTCGGTGGCCTCTACTCTTGCTCTAGCTGAGCAGCACCACTACCACAGATTGAAGGAGACATGCTTCAAGTTTATCCAAGTCCAGTCTCCCAAATGTTTGGATAAAGTAATGGCGACAAATGGCTGGGAGCATATGAGCGTGACGTATCCCTCTGTTTTAAAAGAGCTCATTGCCAAGCTTGTGTCCGATCAAAAGAAGGACAAGAAGAGGAAATGGTAGAGGATGTAATGTGATTCTAAGACTTGAAGTAATAGTATTATGCATATATAGGATGGGATCCTCTAGCTAGATGGCAGTCTGCTTGTCTTGCTTTTATTACATCATATCGTTTGCCTACATGCTGAATCAGAAAGACCCAACATATGAGCAAACATTGAATTGGATGGTTTGTAGTCAGGTGCAAACGTCAAGATTGATCTGTGCGAGTTACTTCGCTAGTCGTTTTCTCTGTTGCTTTGTACCTTCCTTGTCATGTAAAAAAACTTTTCTAGTGGTTACTAAGAACTATGCTGATGCTTCCTGAAATTGTGATAGACTGTTTCCTGAAATGCTCGATTTTGGGTGCTTGCTTTTCTACTCGGGTGGAGATTTTGCAAAGTATGATTAATGTGGTTCATTCTGGTGGTGTATTTTCAAGCACAGAATATGGTTGCTTTCAGTTTCACTGTGGACAGATAGCTTTCAGTCCAGACAAATTTTATCTTCAACATTGTCAAGTAATTCATGTTTGTTGTGCAGTTTGTTTCCTGCAGGTGCCGCTATCCCTAAAATGGAAGAAGCTCGACATCAAAGTCAACAACTTGACTCAGGTGATCTGATGTTTCTCTTGCCACTTTGGCTTTGCTTTTCTGGTACTTCTACAACCGAATCGCTGATTGTTGTGTATGCACCATTGTTTTTCAACCTGTGCTCCTGAATAATATATTTCCCAGATAATTACCTCCCATGTAGATGCATTGATATGACACTGTTTTCACATATAAACTATCATGTTCAGCATTTTATGTAATAAGATAACAATGCATTTACTCTCATCTGTGAGGTTAGTTCTTGGATGGATTCACGTGCAACTTAGTTCTTGTATGGCTGATTTCACCTGACGTTGTATTGTTCATTTACCATGTCTAAATAGCAGTAAACAGCCAAATTAGCATTAAGATTTTTGGATCTGATTCGGTATTGCCCTTCAAGTGTACGTTTTGGGGGTAAATGCTCAATTGGAATCTGTTTTTATTTATAGTTTATCCTTTAGTCTGTTTGCAGTGCCATCCAACCTGTAGCTGTAAGTTGCCGTCCTGCTGTTCAACCGGCGGGGACCAGGACACTTCGATGGTGGTGACACCGCAACAGCGCTGGGGCTGACGTCTCGGCCTTGGATACAGTTCCCAATATGGTTAGCTTAGTTACTCTGTGGTTGTCCATGCTCACTTCCTACTTGTCGAGTGACACCAGTTAGGAAATTTGAGACAGCTTGCATGTTTCCCTCGATAACACTACCTGCTAGTTTATGTACATCCATCTTCTTTTTGTTGTGTGTATGTCATATTTATAACGTAGTTTATGTTAAGGTGAATTGAATTATGGACTCCAAACAACTTGTATCAGTTTGGTTTTAGGTGATTAGCAAGGCTCTGTTTTGGACTGAAACGTAAGCAGACTTGGGAATTCGAGAAAATGACACAAAACCACCACATTTGGGGTCAAGTTCTAGCATAACCACCACTTTAGGAATTTTTGTCACATAACTACCACCTCAGGGGCAGGTCTGGGACGCGGAGCACTGATTGTGGCCTGTTAGCATGTTAACCTCGTTTCTGGCAGGTGGGACCCGTTGTCAGGTGTGACGTGGCAATTCTCGGACAGACGCCGTTAACGGGCGCGTTAGGGCACGGTCGTTGACCACTCTCACTTCGCATCTGGAGCTGGGTCTCACTCAGTCTCTCAGTCTCTCTCTCGCGAACACACTGGCCCGCCGCCGCCGCCGCCGCTGCCCCGCCGGAGAAGAAACAAGGAAGCGTCGTTCCGCCATGGTGTCGTGGGGCGACGGAGAAGAATCGTCGACCGAAGTGAGCTCGGATTGCAGTGTGAGTTCTTTGCCACATCTAGGGTTCTTCTCGGTCAGACTAGGGATTTCTTGGGTTGTACTCGATTTGTAAGGTTAGTGAAGATTTAGTTGTTATCCCAGCCTCATTTGCGTTGCCATTTGCAATTTTTAGAGCATCAACACCATTCCCGTATCCGAGTGGTGCGGAGCAGCCGACGATGGGGACGAGCCTGTGCTCTGTCGATGTGGCTATGTCGCGGCCAAACATGTGGCATTTTTTGGCTACAACACTGGCAGGAGGTTCCTCTGTTGTGAAGGGCCGGTATGTGCACTCTTTCCCCAAAATTTCTGCATCGTAGCTAATTTTAGTTAGTGATATGCATAAATTGAGTGTTTGTCTGTGCTCTGTCATTATAGGAACCTGAGAAGTGTGATTTCAAGCAGTGGATTGATCCAGAACCTACTGATGCTATGACAAAGGCATTGGGGAAGCTATGGGAGATGTATGGAGAAGTTAAGCAAGGCAGAGTGACTGATGCTCTGGATTTCATGGATCACAAGTTTGCTCATCAAGACCAATTAGAAAAGCTCCACATTGATCTTAGAAATTTACAAGATGAGGTTGCCAAAGAGGTGGCTGAAAAGCAAGTGACTTTAGCCCACAAGGCTAGAGCTGAACAAGCTCTGATGGAAGCTAGGGCAGAGTTACAAGCTAGGAAGCTCACTGCTGAAACCACCTGTAACATGCACAAATGCTTGTTGAAGAAAGCTGAGAAGGACAGAGATAAGTACAAGGAAGAGAAGAGGAAGCTAGAGAACTATGTTGCTGAATTGCTGTATCAGAAAGAGGACCTCAGGAGCAGGTTCAAGAAGATTAAGGAAATCTGTGATGTTTAATATAAGTCTGGTCATGTAATGTTGAGAAATTTGTAATGCATTTATGTTGAATTCAGCCTACTTGTTGGTTTATGACTTATTTTCTTCATTATGAACAATTTGTGATATGTGAGTTGTAATAAGTACAATTATGTGCTATCTGTACTTGAATGGTTCTTATGTGTGAATGAATGTCCAGCAAATTTATACTGTAATTTTTAGTCCATTTAATCTGTTGACAACCTGTGGACACCTTTTGAGTCCATTTAAGATGAAACAACTTGTCGACAATGATGTCAACAGATGCAAACATTACAACAGATGTTTAGAACAACACACAAGCATCATCCAGTAACAAGCATGATCCAAATATGAAACAGATAACAGCAAAATAATATAGAACAACACAGAAGCAACTTTTTTAATACAGTACATAACATTCACATTACAGATAACAAGCATCATCCACTCTAGAAGTACCAAAATATAGAGGTTTTACATCTATGAATTGCTCCCAGCAATTCAACCAGCACTAGAACAACAAAATAATATGTTTCACATGCACAGAAGTGCTCACAACAATTGAACCATAATAATAGGTTTTACATCACAGATTTATCCATCAAGAGGTCCAACACCCTTCTCTCTTCCTGGACCAGCATTAGCCCCAGCTGTGAAGTAGCCCATGGCACCTCTCCTTGGTGCTGTGCTAGCTGAAGCAGAAGCAGTAGTTCGAGCTTGTACATCATCAGTTGATCTGGGTGCAACAAATGGTGACCTTCTTGGCCTGGGAGCAACAGCTGATGGTTCTGTCACATGAGATGCAGCCTGAGAGGAAGATGAGGCTTCTCCATCTCCACTTGGGCCTGCTCCATGGGGAAATGTTCTGTTTGACTGCACATAGTAAGTAAGTGTAGGTAAGTACAAAAGGGGTGGCTTCTAACAAATTAGTGTCATAAAAGCAGTAACAAATTAGTGTGATAAAATCATACCTTGTGCTGGCTTTTTCTAAATGCTAGGTCAGGTTTCAGTGGTTGTGCACAGCTAGTGTATTTGTGTCCTTGCAATCTGCAGTTGCTGCAGGTAATTGTTGCCATCCTAGAGGTTTCCTTTGGTTTTGGAACTTCAAATTTGCCTTTTCTTCTCTTTTCCTGCCTTCTTCCCTTTAGGTTGTCTTTGAAATCAGGTGGCATAATGTCTTCAGTGTCTGTTTTTGTCCAGCCATGCTGCTGTGGCATTGGATAGAACACTGGCCTGTAGGCCTTTCTGTACATAGGTTTTTTGTAGAAATCTGACACAAAATCTTCTGGATATTGGTTTGCTTAGCACTGACTGCATGGTTGCAGGGCAAGCCAGATAAATCCCACTTTCTACAAGAGCATGTTCTCTTGTCAATGTTGACCTCATAAGTGGTTTCTCCACTAGTTACCTGCCACAGTCCTTCATCTGCTCTTCGAGGAACACAATTTCTTGCAAAATTTCATCAGTTCTAACTTCTCACCATAATGTGGTGTAATTTCCCACATAGACTTGTTCCCACCCTCTCTCTTCTCATCAAACCTCACCATTTGCTTATCATAGATTCCTACAAGCATTGTCACAACTGGCTTGTTTCTTTCATCAAGTATGTATCTATTGAACACCTCACTCAAGTTATTATTCACTAAATCAGTTTTGCAGTTTGTGTCAAAGGCCCATCTAGCCCAAGTGTGTACTGGAATATTGGAAAGCCAATTCCATGCTAGCTCAGATTGTTTTTTCATTTCTTCCATTGCTTTGTCAAACCCATCCTTTGTGTAAGAATAGGCTGCATTGTCCATGCACTTCTTCAGGTCCTCTCCTCTGAAGCCTGCAGTCTGGAAGTTGGCATATATGTGCCTAAGGCAGAACCTTTGAGGACAGTTTGGGAAAACTGTGCTCACTGCTTTGATCAATCCTTTTTGCCTGTCAGACATGATGGTGTAGTGTCCAAACTGGCCTTCCTCTCCACCTATTGCTTCCTTCAGCTGCTCAAGAAACCACTGCCAATTTTCTGTATCTTCTTTGTCAACAATGCCCCAAGCAACTGGGTAAATGTTGTTATTGCCATCCCTGCCAGTAGCTGCTAGGATTTGAGCTCCACTTGTCAATTTTATGAAGCATCCATCCAACCCTATGAAGGGCCTGCAACCCTCCAGGAATCCAAGCCTAGCAGCATTGACGCAGAAGAAAAGACCATGGAATCTTGGCTTGTCACTTATCCAAACTTGCTGTCCTTTGGCCATTGCTTCCCTCTCTGCCTTTGTTGGCCCTGACTCTGTGGTGACAATGCATCTTGAACCTGGATTTTTATCTATCACTGTTTGTAGATAATCTCTAAGCCTGTGGTATTGCTTCTTGTGATCTCCCATCACAATATTTCTTGCCCTTGTCCTAACTCTGTAGGCCATTTTCTTCGACACAGTCACACCATATGCTTTCAAAGCTTTGTCAGACACAGATCTAATCCCTGTGTTAGGAGCTGACCTAAAATCATCCACAAACTCTTTGCTAAGCCACTTACTGTTAACTCTGGTGCTTTTTGGTTGAGTAGGACAAGTGTGTTCCAAGTGCATCTTCTTGATGCAGAAGGTGTCTTCATTCTTTATTTTTGCAGCTGACATAAAAAAGGGGCACTTGTGTTCTTCAGGAATTTCCTGTACTTCTTCCTCTACATCTTCTTCTTCTTCTTCTTCTTCTTCTTCTTCTTCTTCTTCTTCTTCTTCTTCTCTGGTGGCTTGCAGCACACAATGATCCTGTCAGAGCAATTTCTGTGATAATGGAAATTCCTCACTTGTGCAATATGGAGTCTGCACAAGGCTTGCCTGAACTGGTATACATCCTTGAAGCAAAGCTTCAGCCTGAATTGTTGCTCTGGATTTTCCCTTGTGTCATCATACCAAACCCTCTCCTTTTGCCTCTTGGCTCTGCTCTTCCTCCCACTTGGCAGCACGAAAACCTCTGGCTAGAAAACCAAAGTCCTCTTCATCATCAGATGGAGCCCAATCTTCCCTAGCAGGAGGTGGTACATGAGAATGTGATCTGTAGTTGGGCCCTGCCTCTTTACTGTCTTCTTCACTGGCTCCTCTGGTTTCTCTGCATAATAAGTGTCGAAGATGCCTTCTGCTTCAGACTCATCCTCGTATAGTGGTTCATCCAGTTTCCTTTTCCTCTTAGCAATTCTTTCATTCATTTCTTCAATTTCCTTCCTCTTCAGCTGCTCTGCTTTCTCTGGCTCATACTGGCAAGGATACATCCAGCTGTCATCTTCCTCTGAATTTTCTTCTCCTTCCTCTGAATTTTCTTCTCCTTCTGCTGAATGTTCTTCTCTTTCAGCTGATTTATGCAAACCATCTTCAACTACTGTGAATAAAGGCTCGAAATTCACACTGGCCTGAGTTGGGAAATTGTTCTTCTCGAACCGCTCTGCCTCTGCCTCCTCCAAATCAACAACAACTGGACTAGGATATGACCTAGCATACATCTTCTTCTCCTGCCTCTTCTTTGCTTTCACAGGGGACAGTACAATGGCATGCTTCTTCTTGTCCCTCATGACTGTTAGTACTAGCTTCCTAGACCTTTCATACTTTGTGAGCATCTGCTGCACCTTAATATTGCTGTCAAGCAGCTCTAGCCCACTCAATCCTTCCCTTCTTCTTTCACATAATACATTGAATCACACAGACCGTACCCATTCTTCTCCATCAAACCCAGCAAATACAGCCACCTAATTTCAGAACGGCGAGCAGTGGTGGACCAAAATTTGGCACCGTCGAATTGGATGTACAACTCCCACAAATCTTGCCTAAATAGAGTATAATTTGCGTTCAGTTAATCTGCGCAAACTCTTAAACCTAAAACAATAAATCCCCAAATTCAGAAGCCCCAAAATTCGGAACAAAGGCACCAAAATTCTTACCCATCGTCGGAGATGTAGTGGCTGAGCGGGTCGCTGCTGCACTGGCTAGCCAGAGCCAGCTGCGAGCACCCCTTCTCCGACGCGCCCTCCCGCTCCGGCCTCGCCTCCCACTCCGGCATCGCCTCCCGCTCCGGCATCGCCTCCCGCTCCGGCCTCTCCTCCGCGCTGTCGACATCAATGGAGGCGATGTCGTAGCCGCCCTGCCTCTCCGGCGAGCCGCTGTCCCCGTCCGGCACGCCCCCGCCGCCACCGGTCGCCATAGGAGTCGCGAGAGAGAGACTGAGAGAGACTGGGCGAAGTGAGAGTGGTCAACGACCGTGCCCTAACGCGCCCGTTAACGGCGTCTGTCCGAGAATTGCCACGTCACACCTGACAACGGGTCCCACCTGCCAGAAACGAGGTTAACATGCTAACAGGCCACAATCAGTGCTCCGCGTCCCAGACCTGCCCCTGAGGTGGTAGTTATGTGACAAAAATTCCTAAAGTGGTGGTTATGCTAGAACTTGAACCCAAATGTGATGGTTTTATGTCATTTTCTCTGGAATTCGCATGGCATGCAATGTATGCAGTGACAGGTTGATGTTCTCATTCACCTTTTTAATTCTTTCAGGTGTATGGTATATCTTTGATCTCATCCAGGATTAGAAGAAGATGAGACGGGTTTTGGCGAGTCAAGGGGAGCGGACAACGCTTTGTGCCGCTAAACACGGATCTAACCTCAGCCGATAGATACGCTAGTTCTATGGACAGGATGTGTTGGATCGGACCCTCTCGGTCCTTTTATATTAGTGTAGATAGATGTAGATTAGTGTAGATGAAATTGAGCGCACCAGCATTGTAGTTACACCTATCATGCATTACTTAAACTTTAGATTTAATTTCCTTCCTGTTATGATTCTAAAGAAAACTACCTTCCTCTGTAGGTGTCCTGCTCACCCCGGTATGTACACCATCTACCTCCGCACCAATTTACTTGATGCGCTTGTACCTGTAGTCCCGGTGGACATTGCGTCCCGGAAAAAGAAGGATGGTGGTTTCTTTGGGTAAATCCTTATGACGAACACCTTATATAGTCTGACTGGTCATGTGTACAAAGTACAAACCCCGGGTGTATGCTTGCTTGCTTCTTTATGGACTATGTGTGCTACTTAGTATCCGTGATCTATGTATTGGACACGCCTTAATCTGCCTATCCATAGGCGCAATTTTGAATTCATAGCCGCCCATGATCTTTAACCTCGTGAAGGGGAGCAACAATCCGCCCATGATCTTTAACCCCGGGTGTAAGGCATCGCAGCACCGAGCCCCTGCTTATCTGAACTCAACTGCACCCATGGACAGCGAGACACTGCTTATATCTGAACTAAAGAACACATATCTGAAGATGCTGGATGTTTCGGGGTACTTGGGGGGGAGGGGGGGGGGGGGGGGGAGCTCGCTCTGTTGTGAAGCACCTTCAACCACGCTGCAAGATAGTGTTATACTTTAAATCAAGAGTGAAAGGCACCGGAGGTCACGAAGTTGCGCAGAAAGTAAGTATTGGTCACCAAGTTGCGAAACGTCAATTATGGGTCACAAAGTTGTGCATTTGGCAAACATTGGTCATTCCGTCAAGACGGACGTTAAATTGGACGTGGCAGTCTGTTTTTTTGCAAAAAAACCTTAAACTTCTAGTTATTGTAATACTAGGTCCTTCTGAGAAAAAAACAATGAAATCAGCACAGACGTCAGCAACGGCCCGGCCACTGCTGCGCGTCTCCCTGCCGAGGTCGCCGCCACCGTGCAGTAACTCGCCGGTGCCCGCCCCGGCATCGCCCACCCGACATCACCGGTGCCCGCCCCGAACTCACCGGCGCGCGCGCCCGCCTGGACCTCGCCCACCTCGACCTCGTCAACGCCAAGGCAGAGGCCAAGCTCCCCGCTGCTAGGAGACTCGCGGCGCGGCGGAGCCGAGCTCGCTTCGACGACACCGAGAAGGCGCTCGACAAGGCGCTGCAGCTCGTCGACAAGTGCCGTGCGGGGCTTGGCGCTGGCGGCGCCGGCGGGATCCCGCCTGGATCCAGCCGTCCGCGTCGGGCTGGGCACGCCTGCGCGAAACAGTGGCCTGAGGAGGAGCGCGCTTCTGCAGCGGACGGGGCCGCCGACCGCGGAGGGGGCGAGGCGGCGACCGCGGCGTAGGAGGCACGGCGGCCAGCCGACGCGGAGGTCGAAGCGGAGGAGGCTGAGCAGCCATGGCGGGAGGGGAAAGCGGACGCGGCGCGGCGGCGGCCGGAGTGGCAGGGCGCGGAGGAGAGAGGTGGACGCGGCGAAGGACCCTTGCGATGGAGTACGCACGAGGCCGGGAGCAAGGCGGAGCTGCGGGCGGCGACCCGGCACCTGCGCCTGCCCGGCGGCGGCGGCTGATTCTTCGCCGTTACCGGTGGGAGAGGTCGGTGGCGGCAAGCGGTGCTGCGTGGGGAAGCGCACGGGCGAGAGGGTCGGGCTCTTGGCGTCTGCTTTCCCGGTGGTTTCTTGCTGCCATGGCGGCGTTTCTTCGCGCGCCTCGTCTAGCGACGGCGTCGGCGTGTGGTAATCCTCGCCTGGCGTCGAGGGCGACGACTCCGGCCGAGGCGGCGTCTCGGGCACGGGGACGGGAGGCGGAGGCCTCGCCGGCGGCGGGGCACGGCGGGATGGGTTCTGGTGTTAACGAAGAGGATTTGTTAACGAAGAGGAAAAAATAAATAAAAAAAGGACCTAATAATTGGAATAAACAAAATTATAAGGGGATATTTGTAAAAAACAGCCCGCCACGTCAGCGACTTAACCTCCGTTATGACGGAATGACCAAAAATTGCCTACTCCACAACTTGGTGACCCATAATTGAGGTTTCGCAACTTGGTGACCAATCCTTCCTTT